>APFE030094801.1:0-19775 GCA_000404065.3 Pinus taeda
ATTCTCTCCCCCGACTGAAACTCCAACAACGGATGATGCTTTAAGTGATGTAATTGATAGAATTGGGAGACTCAATCTTGATTCACTCCCAACTCAATCAACAGAGCAGCCTGGACCATCTCAGAAAGGTCCCCAAAAATGGCTAACAAAGACACTTGAAAGTGTTCATCCCGATGAAATTGGAAAAACAGGAACCAGAAATTCAAACCGACAAAATGGAGGTGATGTAGATGACTCTAATTCACTTGTTGATATGGATGTTCTTATGATTGTGAATTGAACTTGTCTACAGATTTTGAACCAACTTCCTTCAAAGAAGCTGCTTCTCATGATGAATGGAAAGAAGCGATGCAAAAGGAGTATGATACCCTTATAAAGAACAACACTTGGAAGCTGGTTGATCCTCCATTAGGAACCAAACCAATTGGCTACAAGTGGGTTTACAAGAACAAGTATAAATTTGATGGCTCACTTGACAAGCACAAAGCTAGGCTTGTGACAAAAGGTTTTGCACAGAAGGAAGGGGTTGATTAAGAGGATACTTTTTCCCCCGCAGCAAAATGGGCTACCATTTGAACACTCTTTGCCCTAGCAGCTCAGAACAGTTGAAAGTCCATCAAATGGATGTAAAAATTGCTTTCCTAAATGGAGATCTAAAAGAGAATGTTTTTATGTCTCAGCCTGAAGTATTTGCTATGAAAGAACATGAACATAAAGTATGAAAAATTGTGAAGTCCTTGTATGGCCTCAAACAAGCACTACGAGCTTGGTATGAAAAACTAACTGAGCATCTTCTAAAACTCAATTTCAAACATTATGATCTTGATGATGCAACTTTATTTGTCAAGAAAGTTGGAAAAAATGTTGTATATCTTGTGGTATATGTAGATGATCTTTTGATGACAGGGAACAATGAAAGCTACATTGCATCCATAAAGAAGGAATTGGGGAAAAGTTTTGAAATGATTGATTTGGGCTATGTTCATTACTATCTTGGCATTGAAGTAACCCAACACCCGAAGTCCATATTTCTTTCTAAAAAAAAATACATTAGAGATCTGTTGAACAGGTTTGGCATGAAAAAATGTAATCCTCTTACTACTCCAATGGAACAAAACTTAAAGCTCACATCTATTGAAGTAAAAGAATTTGAGGATGCAACAAAGTATAGACAGCTTGTAGGAAGTCTCAACTACCTAACTACTACCAGACTAGACATTTCATTTGCTGTTGAAATGCTCTCCAAGTTTATGCAAAATCCATGTGAGGGACATTGGTCTACTGCAAAAAGAGTTCTAAGGTACTTGAAGGGAACTCAAGACTTTGGAATCAAGTATACACAGGAGGACGACTTCAGCTTGACTGGATACTCTGATTCAAACTTCGATGGAGACAAAGAAACTATGGTATCTACTTCAGGATATGCTATGAGTCTTGGATCATGAGCTATCTCCTGGAGATCACGAAAACAATCAGTTCCAGCAGATTCCACAACAGAAGCAAAATTCGTGGCAGTAGCTGAAGCAACAAAAGAAATTGTGTGGCTCACGAAAATTCTTGAATATTTGCAGGTAAAACAAGTACAATCAACTCCACTCATGATTGAAAATACCTCTGCAATAAAGTTGGCCAAGAACCCAAAGTTCCATGATCGAACGAATCACATCAATACTAAATATCATATGATTCAACATCATGTTGAGGCCAAAATAATCCATCTCCGTCGTTGTTCCACTAATGAGAAAATTGCATACATCTTCACCAAAATGCTTGGAAGAGAAAAGCTTGAACGATTTAGAATGATGCTTGTACTCACCAACATCCCTTCAGATTAAGGGGGGGAATGTTGACACCTAATCATCAAGATTGGGTGAATATAATCTAAATAGATAAATAAGTAATATGAATAGTCATTGGGAGATGAAGTGAACAGTCTCTCCCTCATGTATATAATGAAGACCTACTTGAAGGAATAAAACACACGAATCAATTTTGGTTGAGGAGTTACTGCCTAGTCTGACAAACCTCATGTTCCAAATATTTTTATTTTTCCTCTTGTCTGAGCCAAATTTAAGTACCACTAATATGCATCTAACTAGTGGAATTTATTCTCTTAAAAAGATAGCGAGTTGGTTGTATATCCACAAATTTCATACTCCTTGCTTTTCATTGCCATCTTTCTTATTTCTTCAATGCACTTAGGAATACATGATATATAAATGAGGCTTTGCTAGAATTATGAGCCATTAAATCTTCATTTTATGGTAGCATTAAATATAATGTTTCTTCTTAATATACCACCTCCATCAAGTCATGTTAGGATGATAATGGGAAGTTAATGACTCATGGAAAATATTTAATAGGTGTGCTAATAAGTAATTCGCATAGTACAATATCAAGCACCTCTTTTTATCTTGAGGATTAGACTATCTTAAATAAGCTTTCAATTAGCCCTGAAAGGGGAAAAGAGCATGATTTCCACTAAGTATGGAATAAAGGAAACTAGCTGCCATATATGGCATATTGTGTATGAATATTTGTCATGTGTGAGGGATTGTTTATGTGGAGAAAAGGTTGTGTGAAACATTGAACTATGTTGGAGATAAGTTGTGTAGGGGCAGTGGATTTGCAAAGAGAGAAGGGTGCAAAGAGTTGGGTTATGTAGTTTCCACACACAAATGATTATGTATAAGAGTGTGTGAATTCATTTGCAGAAAGAAGTATGGCTATGGTATATAGTACAAAGTGATGGTGGTGGGTACACAAAAATATGTCAACATGTAGAAATCAAACCCATAGAAATTAGACTTCATATAGACTAAGCTCAAGCCTTCCAGAAATTACTACTTGAATGGGCTCTCAACTTGTAATCAAGATGATTACTAAAACAATCCGTGGCACTACACTAGCTAAAATATCTAGTAACTGGCATATAGAATGTAGCTTGGATTAGGTGGCCACTTTCCTCCATTCAATCCTTATGGTTATCACATCACATGTCATATAATATGAAAATAAGATTGTACCTTCTTGCTAATGAAGGTTACAAAGATTATGCATCACTCCTTAGCCACACATGGCACTCCCTCCCTACTTACCCTCTCAAAAAATATTAATCTTATTTATCAATGAAAGATATTTCTTCCTCGAATATGGTGAAAAGATTATGAGAAGTGCAAAATAACATGGCTTCCATCCCACCATGTACACATGGTTGAGGAAGGAGCCATACAACATCCCCCATACCATTGTCATGTTTTGAATTCCCTGCATTAAGGATAAAATGATTTAATACATCCACGAGGAAAGTTCATTGTGGTTTTAGTATCGTGTTAATGCTCAGGATTTAGTGGATTTTTATCATGTTAATGATGTGTGGATTTGGACATTGGCAACTACATAGTGTCTATCTCTAGTGAGTTCTCAGATGAATTATGGTCATTTCAAATTGGGATGGACATTGATTTTACAAGGTGGAATATTGTAAAATGAGGGAGTGATTATACTATAATAGCAAGGAGATTATGGTGATGCATTATATATTCTCATGGCATTGTTCTGCTCCATGCAATTTTCTCACATTTAGGTTCTTTTCTTGGCTTATTTTTTAAAACATTATGTTCTTATATTTTTCCCTTATTTGTTTGCCTCTTTATCCTACTTGTCCATTGGGAATTGGTACTTATGCTTCGCCTCTTCCTCTCTAGGTCTTTCCTTTGGGATATTGTTTAATGTCTAAACCTTATTGACATGAAAATATTGCATCCCATTTGTAGTCCCTCTAACCTATTCACTATGTTGAATATAAGCCTTCTAGTCTCATATCATTCTTGGTCTCTTGCTTTGGGTTCCAAATTTACAACCAACACTGGTTTTTTAAATCTCTATCCCTTCCATCCATTAGTGCTCTCTTTGGATTGGGTTCTAAGACCATCTATTGGACCCTATTCATGATATTGCACTAGACATGCAACCTTGGTGGAATAGGGCATCTTATTTAAAGGAACAAGTTGTTGATGTTTGTTGCATTGGAAATTATTCAACACAGGGTAAGTGTCTATCATGTAGGAGAGAGTCCCTTTTCACTTCTTGTTTGAGAGGAGCAAGTATTATGATTTAGTTCCTAATTTTTAACTTAGGAAAGCAACAAATTTAATCTATTGATTAATATCGATTATTGGGCTAAATTTTCTAATAATAAATAATTCAATTGTTTAAGTGACTTAGAGTTAATCTCCACCATTGATCTACGTGGGTCAGTATTTAATACTAGCCTTTACCACTTTGGAGGTTAGGAATTTGGCTTAATGAGAAATTACAAGAGATCCTAATAAAGGATGAGTAAATAACACTATGATTGAGAAAATAAATTTTTCGATGAGTGAGAGGCTTGAGTGATTGAAGACAAGAAGAAAGTGTGAAAAACAAGATTTTTGAAAGGGAAATGAGATGAGGATGATAATTCAAAGAAAGGGTTTAAGATCTTCAACGAGGAGGCCAAGTTTTATATCCAGGCCAAAATTTGTGAGTAAGGGTGAGTTTCCAACCAAGGCCACGTGGAGAAAGGGAGGAGGTTGAGCTTCTAGCTAGGGGGAAAGTTTTCCAAGTGTGCAAGTTGTACAACCAAAGGTCGAAAAATTTCACAAGTAGAAGCTGAGTTTTGTTAGGGTTGAATTTATCTAAGAAAGCCAAAAAATTTCTTGGATGAGAATCCAATGAGCCATTTAAAGGTTCAAATATTTGTTGCAATTGCTATGTATTTCTTTGTGGGTCATGTAACCTAAATTTCTAGATAAAATAATGTGAAGGAAAATTTGATTGGGAAGATTTCTGTGTTGTTTGTGACTGATTTTTCTAAATATTGTCTAGATAAATTTATTTTAAGAAGGTAAAAATACCAATGTTTATTATTAGCCATTTGGAAAATTGGTATACTAGTTAAAAGAAAATTGGGTATAAAATAATTCCCGTGTGAAATGGATTAAATATGGTGTTTGGAATTTAACATGGTATCAAAGAAACTTTAAGCTTTGTGAAGAGGGAAATCAATAGCACATGGATTTACATTAAAACATTTTATTTTTAACTAAGGGATTTATGGTTGAGTGAGTAATCTAGAAGAAATACTTCTACCAAGTTGAGATATGAAGACCATAAAAAAGGGGAAACAAATTCTAGTCAATTTAAGTGGGGAATAGCCCTAATTCTCATGGATAACAATCTACAGGAGTTTCTATAAGGTCATTACACCTCACATATGCTATATTATTGGTCGTTAATTATTTGAATGATGTGAAAGCCAAACACATCATCATGGATGCAATGAAGGATCATGTCATCCCTCACATTTCAAGGAATAAGATTTCCAATGAGATGTGGATTGCTTCTATTAGTTTGTACTAGATTGATAACAAAAACCAAAAATGGTGTTCATGGGAAAGTTAAGGAATACCTATTTGACTAGTCATGCACATTGCTATCATATCTCACTAGGATTCAACAAGTTCAAAATGAGCTTGGAGCTATTGGGGTAGCATGTCATATGAGGAGCTTGTAAGGATAGCCTTGAGTAGCTTTACAAAAATAGGCTATCATTTTGATATATGTTCTAGCACAAAATAAACTAGTTGATTGGGTAGAATATAGGATGACTTCGCTCAAAAGAAAACCTTAGAGGAGTCATTTCCTAGCAAAAAGCAATAGTGTGGGGATGAGGAGAACCTTGAACATTCCAGTTAAGCAAGGAAGAGTAAGGAAAATACCAAATAAAATGCATAAGGAGGATCTACTTCACATGCTAACAAGAATAGGGACATGAGAAAAGTGAAATGCTTTGCATATAAAAAATATAGGCACTTTCCAAGTCAATGTTCAAACAAGAATAAGGGAAAGGGAAAGGAACATATTAGAGCATCTGCGTAGATGAAAGATTTGGCCACCAATAATGAGAAGGATTTCTCATTGGTGTCCTGCCATTTTCACATCATTACACATGGGGTGTGGTTCATGGGTAGTGGAGCATCTCATCACATGAAAATATTTTCAAATATTTTCACCAATATGTTAAAGGCATTGTAGAGGGAGAGGGAACCATACATTTTCAGTTATATTCTAGGAGTTCAATGGAGGTGAATGAGGTGATGTATGTATTGGCTATAGAGGACAAGGGTTTTGAGGTTACTTTTACAGGTGGATAAGTGCTTGTTAGGCCTATGATAGTGGCAACCTATATGAGCTATGGAATAGGAGGATGAGTCACTTTCACTTTAGAACTTTACCATTGTTACTAGAGATGGTCATTGATATTATGGAGATCAATGTAGAGTAGGATGAAGTGTGAAAGGGATGTGTGCTTGGAAATTATGACAAGGATACTTTTTCAAGAAACAAGAGTAGGTCCAAAGGTGTGTTGGGTTTGATACATTTATATATAGGTGGTAATTTGTTAGTGGAGTATGTTATAGATATACTTCCTGAAGCCCAAGGGTGAGGCCTTTAGTGAGTTTCAAGAACTTAATGAACTTATGTAAAACTAGATAGGGATGAAGATCATGATCTGAAGGTCAAATAATGGGGTGAGTACACCTCCATAACACTTATCTCAATGGAGGTTAAGTGTATGGATACAATTATTGTGAATTGTGAGGATATATGGCTTCGCAAAATTATCATAGGTTTATTTAATCTTAAGATGGGGCTCTCCATGATTCATTTTGATAATAAAGAGTATAGTGCTTCATGACAGGTCCAAACACATAGAGATCAAGTACCACTTCATTAGAGGTGGGGGTCTATAAGGGTGTTGTGAGGTTTCTATACAAATCTACATATTAGCACATTCTAAACATTATCATGAAGCCCCTAGTGAACATGAAGTTTTTTTCTATAGGGATACGTTGGGGATGGTGGAGAGTCCTTTCCTTGCTAGGAGGGAGTGTTTATTTTTGTAGTATCTGAAGGTGTGTAGAAATGTGATTAAGCCTCAGAGCCCTTGAGAGCCAAGAGGGCCTATGAAAGGTGGTTGGAAAGAGAGAATCTTATGTATGATAAGGTTGAGTAGGCTTGAGACACGTGGTTGGGCCGAGAGGGATGAGAGAGATTGTGGAGGGCTAAGAGGTCTTATTCACACCAAGAGGGCCCATTGACAACAAAGAGGTCCGAGAAGACTTATTGACAACAAAGAGTGCTTAGAGGGCCAATTGTTAGAAAAGAGGGTCAACAAGGCTTATGGTGAGCAAGAGCACAATTATGTGTTAGGGAACAAGACATTGGGAGAGAGATTCTCAGGTAAGAAAGAGAAATACATGAGTAATGTTGCAAGTTTTCTATGAATGAGATACATAGTTGTGTAAGGTTTGAGGAAAGTGTATGAAGCAACAAAGGAGATCTAGATTAGCATATTGAGGATGAAGCTAGGCCTTGATATGCTAGATGAGATGTAGGGTAATTATTTATTCCTAGTAAGGAAGCCTATGTAGGTTCTAAGAAGAATTTAATGAAGAATTGTTGATCGAGAAAAACTTATGTGTAATATATTACTATGCATGTTGTGTAATATATGTAATATAGAGTAGATGTGAAGATGTAATGTAAGTATGTAAACAATTTAAATATTGGCTTGATTAAAAAATAGAAAAAAAAATTAAAAGTTAACAGTTAGAAAGTGATATCGTGCAAACATTTAAATGTTGGTTCAATTAATAATAATAACAAAGTAATAAAAGTAATAAAATTCAATTTGTTATATTTTGATTGTGTGAATAAGCTTTGTTATAATACCATCGTCCAATACCATGGCTTATCAATACTACATGCCCCAAAACCATAACCTATTTCACAACTAAAATATTTTATAACAATATGACAATATTCTTAACCATGGATATTTACCCCGATTTTATGGTGGATATTATTAACTTGTACTTTAATTAGGTTTTGTTACAACACCATGGGCCAATACCATGACTTACCAATACCATGAGAATCCAATGGCCCATTTAAAGGTTCAAATATTTGTTGCAATTGCTATGTATTTCTTTGTGGGTCATGTAACCTAATTTTCTAGATAAAATAATGTGAAGGAAAATTTGATTGGGAAGATTTCTATGTTGTTTGTGACTGATTTTTCTGTATATTGTCTGCTATAAATTTATTTTAAGAAGGTAAAAATACCAATGTTTATTATTAGCCATTTGGAAAATTGGTATACTAGTTAAAAAAAAAATGGGTATAAAATAATTTCCATGTGAAATGGATTAAATATGGTGTTTGGAATTTAACATGGTACCAAAGAAACTTTAAGCTTTGTGAAGAGAGAAATCAATAGCACACGGATTTACATTAACACATTTTATTTTTAACTAAGGGATTTATGGTTGAGCGATTAATCTAGGAGAAATACTTCTACCAAGTTGAGATATGAAGACCATAAAAAAGGGGAAACAAATTTTAGTCAATTTAAGGGGAGAATAGCCCTAATTCTCATGGATAAAAATCAACAGGAGTTTCTATAAAGTCATTACACCTCACATATTCTATATTATTGGTCGTTAATTATCTGAAGGATGTGAAAGGCAAACACATCATCATGGATGCAATGAAGGATCATGTCATCCCCCACATTTCAAGGAAGAAGATTTCCAATGAGATATGGATTGCTTCTATTAGTTTGTACTAGATTGATAACGAAAACCAAAAATGGTGTTCATGGAAAAGTTAAGGAATACCTATTTGACTAGTCATGCACATTGCCATCATATCTCACTAGGATTCAACAAGTTCAAAATGAGCTTGGAGCTATTGGGGTAGCATGTTAGATGAGGAGCTTGTAAGGATAGCCTTGAGTAGCTTTACAAAAAACAGGCTATCATTTTGATATATGTTCTAGCACAAAATAAACTAGTTGATTGGGTAGAATATGGGATGACTTCGCTCAAAGGAAAATCTTAGAGGAGTCATTTCCTAGCAAAAAACAAAAGTGTGGGGATGAGGAGAACCTTGAACATTCCAGTTAAGCAAGGAAGGGTAAGGAAAAGACCAAATAAAACGCATAAGGAGGATCTACTTCACATGCTAACAAGAATAGGGACATGAAAAAAGTGAAATGCTTTGCATATCACAAATATAGAAACTTTCCAAGTCAATGTTCAAACAAGAATAAGGGAAAGGGAAAGGAACATATTGGAGCATCTGTGTAGATGAAAGATTTGGCCACCAATAATGAGAAGGAATTCTCATTGGTGTCCTGCCTTTTTCACATCATTACTTCATGGGTAGTGGAGCATTTCATCACATGAAAATATTTTCAAATATTTTCACCAATATGGTAAAGGTGTTGTAGAGGAACCATACATTTTCAGTTGTATTCTAGGAGTTCAATGGAGGTGAATGAGGTAATGTATGTATTGGCTATAGAGGACAAGGGTTTTGAGGTTAACTTTACAGGTGGATAAGTGCTTGTTAGGCCTATGGGATATGATGTTAGCTCAATGAGAGTGATTGGAGATAGAGACAATTGCGTGATAGTGGCAACCCAAATTAGTATAATCCCTCGAACATGATAGTGGCAACCTATCTGAGCTATGGAATAGGAGGATGGGTCACTTTCACTTTAGAACTTTACCATTGTTACTAGAGATGGTCATTGGTATTATGGAGTTCAATGTAGAGTAGGATGGAGAGTGAAAGGGATGTGTGCTTGGAAATTATGCCAAGGATACTTTTTCAAGAAACAAGAGTAGGTCCAAAGGTGTGTTGGGTTTGATACATTTAGATATAGGTGGTACTTTGTTAGTGGAGTATGTGATAGATATACTTCCTGAAGCCCAAGGGTGAGGCCTTTAGTGAGTTTCAAGCACTTAATGAAGTTATGTAAAACTAGATAGGGATGAAGATCATGATCTGAAGGTCAAATAATGGGGTGAGTACACCTCCATAGCACTTATCTCAATGGAGGTTAAGTGTATGGATACAATTATTATGAATTATGAGGATATATGGCTTAACAAAATTCTCATAGGTTTATTTAATCTTAAGATGGGGCTCTCCATGATTCATTTTGATAATAAAGAGTATAGTGCTTCATGACAGGTCCAAACACATAGAGATCAAGTACCACTTCATTAGAGGTGGGGGTCTATAAGGGTGTTGTGAGGTTTCTATACATATCTACATATTAACACATTCTAAACATTATCATGAAGCCCCTGGTGAACATGAAGTTTTTTTCTATAGGGATAAGTTGGGGATGGCGGAGAGTCCTTTCCTTGCTAGGAGGGAGTGTTTATTTTTGTAGTATCTGAAGGTGTGTAGAAATGTGAGTAAGCCTTAGAGCCCTTGAGAGCAAAGAGGGCCTACAAAAGGTGGTTGGAAAGAGAGAATCTTATGTAGGATAAGGTTGAGTAGGCTTGAGACCTGTGGTTGGGCTGAGAGGGATGAGAGAGCCTGTGGAGGGCTAAGAGGTCTTGTTCACACAAGAGGGCCAAGAAGGTCCATTGACAACAAAGAGGTCTGAGAAGACTTATTAACAACAAAGAGTGCTTAGAGGGCCAATTGTTAGAAAAGAGGGTCAACAGGGCTTGTGGTGAGCAAGAGCACAATTATGTGTCAGGGCAGAAGACATTGGGAGAGAGATACTCAGGTAAGAAAGAGAAATACACGAGTAATGTTGCAAGTTTTCTATGAATGAGATACATAGTTGTGTAAGGTTTGAGGAAAGTGCATGAAGCAAAAAAGGAGATCTAGATTAGCATATTGAGGATGAAGCTAGGCCTTGATATGCTAGATGAGATGTAGGGTAATTATTTATTCCTAGTAAGGAAGCCTATGTAGGTTCTAAGAAGAATTTAATGAAGAATTGTTGATCGAGAAAAACTTATGTGTAATATATTACTATGCATGTTGTGTAATATATGTAATAGAGTAGATGTGAAGATGTAATGTAAGTATGTAAACAATTTAAATGTTGGCTTGATTAAAAAATAGAAAAAAATTAAAAGTTAACAGTTAAAAGTGATATCGTGTAAACATTTAAATGTTGGTTCAATTAATAATAATAACAAAGTAATAAAAATAATAAAATTCAATTTGTTATATTTTGATTGTGTGAATAAGCTTTGTTATAATACCATCAGCCAATACCATGGTTTGTTATAATACCATCGGCCAATACCATGGCTTATCAATACTGCATGCCCCAAAACCATAACCTATTTCACAACTAAAATATTTTATAACAATATGACAATATTCTTAACCATGGATATTTACCCCGATTTTATGGTGGAAATATGAAGAGAGAGAGAGAGAGAGAGAGAGAGAGAGAGAGAACAAAGGAAATATGAAGAGAGAGTGAGGGAGAGAGGAGAGGGAGATAGAGATGGAGTGTAGAGAGAGAGAGGGAGACACAATGCCTCCATTGACATACATTTCCTTGATTTTTTTATGGTCCTTATCAAGCTAACTCTTCTTTTTCTGGTATAGGGGTAGTCCTTTTCTTCGCTCAAAACCACATAATCTAGGTTAGATATGCTCATGACAGGGCCACCAAAAACAAGGTTGCATTCTTGGGGCTATGGAAAATCCTTGAGGTAGCAAAGAAACAAAAAAAAATCACGTTTTTGGTGACTCTCTTGGTAATGAAATGGAAAAGAAACATATTCAAGTGAAAAATCTAAAAGTATCTCTCTTCTTACAGATTATTGACTAATATTTACAAGATTTCTAGTGACTCTTCTATTCACACATTTTTCTCTAGTCTTTACAAGATTTCTAGTGACTCTTCTTTTCACACAGTTTTCGTGAAATGAGCAGGAATGCTTACAGTTTGTTTAAGAGGGCCATGAAGCTACAACCCAACACATTTAGTATATTTAGTATATGAAGGACCATAGATGGGGTGACCTAGACTATTGATATACATATATGAACATTGGTTTGCCTTTTTCCAAAATATTTGTACATAAAATGTCAATACAACAACATTTAGATAAATACCATTTTTTTCAAAATCCATAAAACTGAAAGGAGATGTCTAAAATAACAATATCAAATAACCAAATTGGTATCCAAGACTATGGTTTCATCACTACTTTAGTTTCCCAAGTGATAAAGCAACACATTTCTCCAACTATTTACAAAAATAAATATTATGAAATAAAAAACTTTAAATACAAAATGAAATAAGAGTAATAAAACATCAATTTACATTGCTTGGTATGTATGCTTCCATTGACATAACATTTCCTTGGTTTTTTTTATGGTCCTTGTCAAGCTAACCCTTCTTTTTGTGGTATAAGGGTAGTCTTTTTCTTGGCTCAAAACCTCTCTCGGTAATGAAATGGAAAATCTAAAAATATCTCTCTTATTACATATTATTGACTAGTCTTTACAAGATTTGTAGTGACTCTTCTTTTCACACATTTTTCCTGAAATGAGCAAGATGCTTACAATTTGTTTAAGACAACTACGAAGCTACAACCCAACACATTTCAGGAATAGATGAGGTGATCTCTAAAGCTATATATATACATAAAATGACAATACAACAAAAATAATAGATATTGATCACTTTTTATACCGTCAGAGATGATAGGTAAAAAAAATGGTAAATCAAAACCCATAAAACTGAAAAGAGAGATCTAAAATAACAGTACCAAATAACCAAATTAGTATCCCAACGTACATATTTATACCATATACAAAATTGGTAATCCAACGTACTTATTTAAACTATATACCAAATTAATAATAGCATATGAGTTCTTACGTACACACTCAACTAGATTAACTATAACTGGGCATTGAATGTGAAGAAACTAATCACCCGTCAAAACTATATGACTACAGCATATGACCATGCCAGAAACCATGGATTCGGTTCCATCCCATACTGTTTTCTGTTTTCGGAATTCTGCATGTCAACTGGTAAAGTTGTATTAACCGTTGAATCTTTGGCAATTTAGATAATTCATTTGCATGAGTCCACCCTGCAGAGAAGACGCAGTTCACTTTATTTACAATGTGCGACACAGCTAGCTCGCTAACACGTTACTGTAACATTATCTAACGTGCTTGTTTCTTCTCTTTGTTGTATTCTTTCGGACAGGGCGGCTACTCAAGGGGCGTTGGCGCCATTCTAACTGGTGCATTGCATTCTCTGACTCCACTTTGCTGCAAGAAGATTGAGAGTCCATGTTACTATACATAATTAATAAAAAGATTATGTATGATCTAAAGCTGCTCTGGGCATGATTTGTCCCAGAAAAAATACAAGACAACACTACTAAAAAAAGCAAAAATATATATTGCAGAGCAAAGAAATTTAGAACAACCTGCATGTATCTAGGAGAGCTACAGGGTTTAGGAAGTAATCAACAGAAAAATTTTCAGAGGGCGGCAAGTCGTTTTGAATATCATCAAGATTCTTACGACTCTCATCAAGAAAAAGAGAGTCAGTGCACTCAAATTTTGGGTCGGCAAGTCCCAATAGTTGTTGTATGTTCATGCTGAACATAAACTGGTCTTTGTGCAGCTGACATAAACTTTTGATCTCGTTCAGTTCCTCGTCATCGTCCATTATCATAGCCCAGTCTGCTTCAGGAGCTGATGGACTATGCCCAGAATCGGCTCTTTCAGGATTGGAGGGTTCATAGCTTTCCTGCATGATTATGTCCCAAAACTCAGCATCCGAATACTGTTCAGAGTTTTTCCTCAGTACCTCCCAGGGATCCATAACGCAGATCAGAATGAGGACTATGAAACTCGATTTCTTCAGTTGAAAATATGCCTAAGTTAAAAATATGCCGAACTAAATAATAAGGGCCATCAACACCCAATCAGTTTCGATTGGCTTGTAATGCTATGATATCTACAAATGAGGAAGCCAATCCCTTTAAATAGAAATTACAGAATGCCCGCTCTCTCTAAAATGTCGGCCTTTTAGCTTCAAACCATGTAGGTTGATGCTGAGCGTGTTTCTCCCATGGTTCAAGAATGAGAACGAGATAAATTCAGTTTAGTTAGTCAATACGAAAATTTGAATCTGGTATTTAGGGGAAAAAGGAGGGATTTGGTAAAGGTAAAATAAAATAAAAAATAAAGTTAAATTTAGTAAAAAATTTGAATTTGTATAAAAGAAGACGTTAAATGTAGTGGGAATTATGATAGTGAATGGGTAATTTGTTGGAGTAATTTTGTAAAGGTAATAATTTATTTTTGGAGCATTATTACAATTAGTTAAACATGTTTTTTGGAATTGGAGCTTTATCATAACGGGCTAAACATATTTACGGCTAAACATATTTACTGGAATTGGAGCCTTGTGGCAACGGGCCAAATATGTTTATTGGAATTGGAGTCTTATTGGAGTAATTTTGCAAAGGTAATAATTTTCAAAGAAATCCGGAATCCGGGCAAAAAAAATTAAAAAAATCTTATAGAGACACGTCTAAAACACCTAAAATTTTGAAATTTAACAATTGTAACTTGGATTTACAAAAATCCTTGCGAGATTTTCTCTAAATATGACTGGAATTTCCATAACTTTCCGGGCAATTCCTCCGACTAATTAGACTATGGCATAATTTACTATTGCAGCATTATTACAATCGGCCGAACATGTTTTTTGGAATTGGAGCTTTATCACAACAGCCTAAACATGTTTATTGGAATTGGAGCCTTATAGCAATGGGTCAAACATGTTTATCGGAATTGGAGCGTTATCCCAACGGGCAAACATGTTTAA
Organism: Pinus taeda; assembly: GCA_000404065.3. Classification (NCBI taxonomy): domain Eukaryota; kingdom Viridiplantae; phylum Streptophyta; class Pinopsida; order Pinales; family Pinaceae; genus Pinus; species Pinus taeda. Next base: position 14,744 of record APFE030094801.1, read on the forward strand.
TGGAATTGGAACCTTATCGCAACGAGCCAAACATGTTTGTTGGAATTAAACCTGGGTGAATGGGAAAACAAAAAAAAAACTAATAAGGGAAAAAACTCAATAAATATAGTAGGAAATTTGAATTAATATAAAAGAAAAAGAAAGAAAAAGAAAAATCTGGATAAATGTCATCATCTCCTCTTCTAGCCTTATCACAATGGGCCAAACATCTCTCTTGGAATTGAATCTCGGTAGGTGAGAAAACAAACCCTAGTCACAATGAAACAAAGATGTCCATTGAAATTTGAAATTGACCCTCGGTGGATGGGAGAACAAACCATGGTCTTAATCAAAGGAGGCAAGCAAATTCTAAGACTTTTGAATTGAACCTTTCAATCCAATGAATTGATTGTGGGTTTGTGTCTAATGAATTGATTGCCCGAGAAAGGCCCACCTTCTGGTCCAATGATTTGTTTATGGGAGAATGGGCCCACCTAATGATTTGACTACTAAAGCCTTCTAATTTAAATTTACTAAATTATAAATAGATAAATATAAACAATAAAAATATAACAGTTAAATAATTTTTAAATTCAAATTCAAATTCATATCATTTTTATCTGCTATCTTTAAATACTTTAAATGTAAAAATAATAATATTAGCGATTGAACTTTGTTAATATTATTTTTATAAATTTCAGTCATTTCATATGAAGAAATATAAATCTATAATTTATTAAGGTAGTGGATAGAGATTATTATAAATAATATTCACATATGAATATAAGTATGTAGTAGACCACATTGTTTGTTTGTCGGATATGAGACTTACCTTATTAAGATGATTTGATTGTTAATGTTTATTGAGGTATATATATACTTACTCCTATAGATTTGAATCTATGACCACAAAGAAACAAATACATGCTCTTTACTATTAGGCCCACTTATAATTCTTTCTTAAAGCATGTTAAACATCTTCCTAATATATCTTTAAATAAAATATTCCCTATTACATCATTCCGATAAATATAGCGGTTATTTTTATTAAATTCCCATAGTACTTATAAATCCACACTACTTCATATATAAACTCCTATACCTTTAATATATTGATTTTAATTTTCATAATTTAAAAGTCCTTTTATAAATAAATATAATAAAATATTGGTTAACCATTTAAAAATCTCCTTTAATATAATCAATCAAAGTCAATATGCATATCATTTATAATTTATTATTATTCAAAATTAATTATAAGTTCATGATAAATAAAATTTTATCTTATTACAGATATTATTTTCATATTTAATCATATAATAATCATAAGAATATAAATAATACTAAATTTTATCATAAATTTCTATTTTACATTTCTAAATCCTAACCATTTAAGTGTATGTAACATCTATTAGGTTACCTTATGATATTCCTCTATAAATGCTCTTAATTTTTTTTTTTTGAAATATTAATTCCTCCTTGTGTGTTTTCTTTTAGTAAAGTTAGATCTGACATGTATCTCTAGTTTTAGTAAACTTAGATCTGACATGTATCTCTAGTCATGTCTCATACACTACATAAGGGTTTGATTTGAATATCCAAACCACATTATTCATACTGTCATTAAATTTGAGGTGAGAGAAGCTCGAATGCTTGACTCAAGATTACTCAATTCAACTATGATACCTATGTTTTATGATTTCATAACTTATCTTTCAAGACATTGAATTTTACTTGATATGGTTAGACAAGATGATTACTATTCCAGAGAGGGAGCCTAGGGATGCTTCATTATAGGCTAAGGAGAGGAGGTAATTTATCCTCTGGACAAACCCCTCTCTCACATTCCTTACACTCAACACGATAATGAACATAGCTACTCGACTTTTCTTGCTCATCTCCTTCCATGGTTATAATTCGTGTTGCCTACATATGGCTTCTTTCTAGTAGTCACTAGTATTTCCTATCATTGTTAAAATTCTGCTAGAATTCATGGTTGTAATATTTGGGAGAGGATTAAGACCCTAGGAACCCCATTATCTGTAACATTATTTGAACAATTTCCTCTCATGTTTTAATGGAAAGACATTGATATTTAATATCTCTCTCGGTATTTTATTTATTGGTTTTTTTCCTTTTGAAAATTCTTTGCTATGATAGGTTATGGGTAATAACCCATAACCCTGTGGTTTAGCAATTTTTAATGTAAAATATATGCATGGTGCTCTAAATATATGAAGCTTCTGATGTGGTGTGTATAACTCGATTGACATTAATACTCTTGAATTTGGGGTTTTCTCTTCGTGAGTTTTGGTATTTTTCTATTGTGGATAATTTGTGGGTTGGTCTTTAGACAACCTTGATCCTAATTTATTTTTCGTATCACATTGTTTCCATTCTCCATCATAGCTTAAGTCTTAGTCAAACATTTTAGGTAATTTTACTTTTGTTTGGTTTTGAGAGTTTAGTTGCACTTTGTTTTCCCTCGCTACCATTTCTCACTATCAGTCGATAGAACATGGCCTAGAGTAGTCCACTCTTATAAGGGATCTCTTTCCTTGGGTTTGTGCCTTGCATAATTTACCGAGCATGATCAGACGCTCTTCAGGGTCTCGATTTCCTATAGGTGATATTGTAATTCCATTTTTTTCTTGTTTATGACCAGTCCCTTACCTTTCTTATTTAGGTCATATATATAAGTCAATTTTATGTTATGGCTTCCTTCCCTACTACCCCACCTTGCATTGGGTTTAATGGTCTCATATCTAGGCACAATACTCTTTTTATTTGAGGTAGGTAGTGGTACCTCCCTTATTTTTTCTTATTGTATCAGAAGGAATACGATATAGAAGAAGGAAAGAGCCCATATAGGACTGACCCAAAATGGGGCCTCGAGATTTTTGAACCCATGTGGTTCCTTTGAAGCCGAAGGTTTCCACTAGGATAAATATTAGTTTAAAAATTGTCCCTAGAGGCTTAATGAGAACATTGTAAAATCATCCTCATATCTTCCCCCTGGGCATCAAAATCTAACCTAATGATAATCTTTTTGGACAGTAGGGAAGGGAATACTTAGAGGGTTACAACCTTCACATCAATCCCCCTCCTTCCTTTCTGGGCATTCCCTTGGGTATAAGAGGTAAATCCTCTTCCCAATGATGTATACTCTGTTTTGACCTTTTCCTTTTATTGATTTGATTGTGTTACTCTAATAGTTAATAGTTTGATTATTCTACAATTATTAAAGGACTTTTCAGCACAATAGTGTGTGTTAACCTTGTCATGAAGTTTCAAAGGGATATTAATCCTTTCCCGTAATGATAAATTTTTTGATAGCCAAAATGAAAGTTATATTCAATTTTCATCCAAATAAAAAATAACATTCATAGCATTATATTCCATCTATAATGGTAATATTTCTAGCAATGAACGTGCAAGATATTCATTTTTCATCTTGAAAAATAATAGTGGTTACAACAATATATTTAAACTATATTATATGAAATATTGGTGATAACGAAATAACAATTCCTAATGACCTAATGACCTGGTACATGACCCCAGATATTTTACATGAACATCAATGCTACATATTAACTTCTATTGTTAAAACGCATGCATTAGATATTAGATGAACTTGTAATTGGATGGGAGATACAGATTGATAAGGGATGTTACACATGTTCATAGTTGATCAATAACCTAAACCTCTTTACAAAGGCACCCTCAAACAAGGGTTGTGATTTTGTAAAAGTGACTCATTCAAGATTGACTATTTTCACTCCACAAATTTCTCTCGTTCACAATTAGATGGTGGAATCTCTTAATACAGTCTCAACCAAGCACATCTTCCTATACTCCCTCAACTTGAGTCTTCTTCTATTTTTTACCTTACTTTATTATGCACTCAACTTAACCCCTCCTAAACTCATAACACGTAGAAAAGCCTCTCACTATTAGTTATTTAATTCATAGGTCTTGTTATACCATCAAGACATATCCCTTATGTGCTAGGTGGCCCTTAAAATATGTTGTTTGTCCGCCACTCAAATATCATTTTTCTTAAGAATTAGAGTTCTTGGGCTTGCCATTTGTCTTTCAAAATTGATCATCAATCAAGTGAAATTACTTCTATAAAATAACAATCCATACTGATTAACAACTCTCATAAATATTATCTGTTTATTCATTATTATTGAAGTAAAAACGTTTGCAATATTTATTACAATGTCGGCCCATTTAGGTTCCTAAATTCAAATAATAGTTTATAAAAATTTAGAAAAAAGAGTTTTAGGGCATTACAATGTAATTTTAGTGAATTTCAATATTTTTTAAAAGCATAAGAAATCACATGAAATCAAAATCCTAAAACTTAAACCAGGTTAAGGATTACTAATTGGAAAGGTCTTGTTTGCAAGTTTTTATGGTGGTCAAAATTTGAAGAAATAACTTCTCGAGTTTTATTCACACTGAACATTTTTAATCAACGTTTTAAATATAAACCAAGCCCGTCATCAAGATGAAAGGTCTTCTTAAAATATCATCATACATTTATGCTTAAGATTACTATTATTTAATGAGAATATTTTGTTTAATCAAACTTTATAAATTTAAACTAATAACTTAGAATTTTCATAGAGATCATTTTCATAATGTAATTGAAAATGAATGTTTTTAATTTCATTTGATTTATATGTCCTAATAAATTATGTGTTATGAGTTAGATTTTATTGCAAAAAAATGCAAGTTAATATAATTTTAATTGTCACCAATCGCTTCAAGAGAAATTTAGTTTTATCTTTGCATTCATCTTCACATATCTATATAAGGTGTTGTAGGTAATATTGAATAAGACTCATGGAAATTTGTTCTTATTAAATTAATTATTTTCTTTTATTTTTTAAACTAATAATAATAGTCAGTTTTATCTTTGCATTCATCTTCACATATTTATATAAGGTGTTGTAGGTGATATTGAATAAGACTCATGGAAATTTGCTCTTATTAAATTAATTCTTTTCTTTTCTTTTTTAAACTAATAATAATAGCAAGT
>APFE030094804.1:10749-53220 GCA_000404065.3 Pinus taeda
GTGGGGTTTGTCCCTAGCTAGCCGCCACATCTTGTGTCTCTTGTCTTGGCTTGTTTTCTGTCGATCGTTTAATGTTCTGTCTTCACTTTATTTTATGTAAATGTGATTTCTAATCTGTGGAATATAATAAGAAAAAGAAGTAAACTGTTATAATCATAGAACATACCATAACTGAACATGGTATCAGGGCTGAGGTGAAGACAAAGCCCGAGAAAGAGCAAGAGCAATCACCAAAGAGAAGATTAGCAAGGCTATCCTAAAAGAAAGATGGGGTCCTTAACACTCTTTCCTACTGAAGACAAGCTCCATGAGAAAGTTGACTATCATGGATGGAAGATGTCTATTGATCTAACCCTAGAAGATCAAGGAGTGTTGGACCATGTAAGAGGCACTATTGTTGAGCCTCCATCAAATGCATCCGCTGTTGTCTGGAACAAATGGAAAAACAGAGAAATCAAAGCAAGAAGATCATCCAAGACTCTATCGACAAACACTTGGTGGCCTACATCTCTGAACTTGACACGTCCAAGGAAGTCTACGATAGACTGGTGAGTCTATTTAAAGTAAATGATGCAAATCAAGTTTTTTTTCTTAGAAATAAGCTAAAGGAAATTAAGAAGGGTAAAGATGAGAGTATGCAAGCATACTTCTTAAGGATCACCGAAATCAAGAACGATCTCCTATCTATTGGGGAGGCTATCACTGACAGGGGAATGGCACTCACGACTCTTGGAGGATTACCATCTGAATGGTACATGTTCAGGACTACTCTTCTAAACAATAATGTAATTCCTGGTTTCATGGAATTAATGGCTAGATTCATTCAAGAAGAAACAAGGGTAGAAGATCAAGAAATGCCCATGCCTAAAGGTCCTCCTGCTGCTTTTTCTTCTCATGCTAAGATAAGAAATAATTCTAGGTCTAAATCAAAATGAAAGGCTGGATCTAAGGGTGGAAGAAAAGGACGATGTTTCATTTGCAATAAAGCAGGTCACTATGCAAGGGAGTGCCCTGATAGAAAGGACTCTCACCGTGACGATGATCAAAATCCCTCTCATGGTAATCAAAGGGATGGAAAATCCAATAGCAAAGGTAAGAGGAGAGCTGGGAATCGAGGAAGAAGACAACCATTCAAGAAGGCTTGAAAGTCCAGGATGTATTAAATTCACCTGACCTCAAAAAGTACCTAGTGTCCATCTCGGCAATGGAAGATAAAGGCTACAAGGTAACCTTCAGCAATGGCAAGGTACATAAATGGAAAAATAATGTTAAAGATGCCTTTACTCTTGGGTCATTATATCAGGTCGATGGAAGTCCGCTAGGTGTCATGTCTTATGACACATCTCTTCAGTCCAAACATTGGCATCAGAGGTTTGCCCCCCTTCATTATAAAGCTATACTCAGTGTAAAACAAATGGTGACAGGGATGCCTGAATTCCAAGTAGAGAAAGAAGGTGTATGTCCGGGATGTGCCGAAGGAAAGCTCAAAAGGGGACCGTTCCCCTCAAGCCAAAGCAAGACCTCTGATATATTACAGTTGGTTCACTCAAGCATATTTGAGGCTGGCATTAAGAGGGAGAATACTACACCACATACTTCTGAGCAGAATGGTGTGGCGAGAAGGAAGAACTGTACGATTGTGGAAGCTGTCTGGGCCATGCTACATGATCAAAGACTTCCGAAGTTTCTATGGGCTGAAATTACAAACACCGCCGTATATGCCCTCATCAAGCATTGGGTTGCAAGACTCCTGAAGAAAAGTTCACCAGTAAGAAATCTGATGTTTCTCATTTTTAGAATTTTTGGAAGCTTTGTATATTTTCATGTACCAAAAGAGAAAATAAATAAATTGGGTGCATCTGGGAAGAAGGGAATTTTCGTGGGCTATGGTGAAAATACTAAAGGCTATAGAATTTATGTATCCAGTCAAAGGGAAGTCGTAATTAGTCATGATTTCACCTTTGATGAAGATATGGCTCTTAGCAAGGTGAATAATCTTCCGAATTTGAGGAGCTCTCAAGAAGCCAACACCAGGGAACCAAAAGAAAAGGATGATGAATCAATGCCTGATGTAGAAGAAACCATGGATCCGATTGATCCTCCTCCACATGAGCCTTCCTCTTCTAGAAAGAGGCCTTCATGGCTTAGGGGGCTACTTGATGATATTGAAGGACATGCTACACCCCGAGAAACCTTTTGTGAAAGTAAGAAACCTAATAGGTATTAGGGATACCTGACCATCATGAGCACAATCGTACAAAATAAGCCTTCATCATTCTCTGACGTCATCAATCATCAAATATGGAAGGATGCTATGACCAAAGAATATGAGTCTATCATGAAGAATGATGTCTGGGAAGTAGATCCCAAACCCCAGGACAAGACAGTTGTTACTTCCAAATGGCTTTACAAGATAAAGTATGCGGCAGATGGAAGTACGGAAAAGTATAAGGATCATTTTGTTTCTTCCAGAAGGAAGGTATAGACTATGATGTGATATTTGCACCTGTTGCTAGATATACGACCATCTGCTCAATCATAGCCCTTGTCGCTTCACAAGGATGGAACCTACATCAGATGGATGTCAAGGCTGCGGCTCGATCAAAGAAGAGGTCTACATGGAGCAATCGGAAGGATTTGAGATTTATGATTGAAAATCTCATGTATGCAGGTTGAAGAAGGATCTCTATGGGCTGAAGCAAGCACCCCGAGCATGGTATGAGAGGATCAATAGCTACTCGATGAAGCTGGGATTCACTAGGAGTGAAGTCGATCCTAACCTTTACTTTAAGGTTGAAGATGACAAGCCTCTCATACTGGTGTTGTATGTGGATGACCTCTTTCTAACAGGTGCAAACCCTCTCATTCACAAATGTAAGAGGGAGTTGGCTCCTGAATTTGAAATGAAGGACCAAGGACTTGAAGTGTGGTAGAAGTCAGGGGAAAGTTTCCTATCTCAAGGAAAATTGGTAAAGATATTGGAGAGACTCGGTATGATGGACTGCAAGCTTGTGACTACCCCGAGGATCTTAACTCTTAGAAGTTACATGGTAGTAATGTCGGACCAGATTTGGGAAATGCCTCTGAGTTTCATAAACTCATTCGCATTGATGTTCTTGGTGAACCTCCATCTAAACATATGTTTTGCAGTTAGCATTGTGAGCTCATATTTGGTTGAGCCTCACTGGATTGATGCCAAGAATCTTCTGAGATATCTTCGTGGCACAATGGGTTAAGATACACTACCGAAGATGTGAGACTACTTGGATATACTGATGTTGATTGGGCAGGCAGTATGGTGGACCATATGAGAACTTCTGAGTGTTGTTTCACCTTGGGATCTGCTTCGATATCCTGGATGAGCAGGAAGTAGAAGTCGGTGGCTTTGAGCACCGCTGAAGCAAAATATATTGCTACTAACATGATCTCATGTGAGGCAGTCTGGTTGCGAAAGCTCTTCAATGAGCTATTTGGATTTACATTGGATACCACTGTGATTCTCTGTAACAACCAGAGGTGGGATTCGATTATTGAGGAATCCCGTATTCGTCAATTGTTCCAACAGATAGACATCATCTGGGATATGGTAAGTTGATGAGCAAGGAGGCTCCATCACATTAAGATGATGGACAGGTCGATACACCTTGTCAAAGCCCCGAGGAAAGATCTAATCTGTGATTTTCCCAAACGAATTGGAGTCGTTAAGAAACCCTTGTACAAGGGTCCTGCATGTTTCATACATTGAGCTCTGGGAGCTCTTAGGGCTTGCGGTTATGACTGGAGCAACATACGACCACAGGGTGACTCACCCTCCCCTGGTGGTGCGCACCGGAACAAGATGATTCACTCTCTTGTGGGACAAGATGATTCTCTCTCTTGTGGAACAAGATGATTCACTCTCTTGTGTAGCAGGATGATTAGTTCTCCTATGAGGCCTGGATTGATGTGTTCTCCATGGCGACTGTAGCAGGATGATTAGTTCTCCTATGAGGCCTGGATTGATGTGTTCTCCATGGCGATTGTAGAAGGATTGATGTGTTCTCCTGCGAGGCCTGGATTGATGTGTTCTCCATGGCGACTGTAGCAAGATTGAAGTGTTCTCCTGTGAGGCCTGGATTGATGTGTTCTCCATGGCGACTGTAGCAGGATTGATGTGTTCTCCTGTGAGGCCTGGATTGATGTGTTCTCCATGGCGACTACAGCAGGATTGATGTGTTCTCCTGTGAGGCCTGGATTTATGTGTTCTCCATGGTGATTGTCGCAGGATTGACGTATTCTCCTATGAGGACAGGATTGATTAGTTCTCCTATCGAGGCATCCTACCCATGCAGTCTGGGACTCATGGGAAGTACCTCTCATCTGATCAATGAGCAAGGAAATGAAGTTAGGGACCATAGTAGTACTGATGGACGCATCGTTGTATCTACCGTACTCCCTACGCTAGGATGACCTCCATTGATCTGGGATCAATGATACTGGTATGGGACCAGTGGTAGGAGTTGTGCCATACTATGACGTTGACTTCGGGTCAGTTGAGACTAGTCCGGGACCAGTGATACATACTCCAAGACTGACTTCGTGTCAGTGTAGTACTGGTCTGAGACCAGTGAGAGTGGTACATACTATGACACTAACTTCGGGTCGGTTGAGACTGGTCTGGGACCAATGGTACACTCTCTAAGACTGCAATACTAGTCTGGGACTAGTGGTAGGAGTGGTACTTACTATGAAGCTGACTTCGGGTCGGCTAAGACTGATCTGGGACCAGTGGTACGCACTCTGAGATTGACTTTAAGTCAGTGGAGGATGATACTTGTCTAGGACCAGTGGAGTTGTACTCACTATGACGCTGACTTCGGGTTGGTTGAGACTGGTCTAGAACCAGTGGTACATACTCTGAGACTGACTTTGAGTCAGTATGATACATCCTCGATCATTTCTTTTTCTTCATAATTCAAACAAAAGCAGAGCAGAAGAGAACAATGCAAGAGCATAGCAGAACAGAGAAAAGTAGTACTGATCAGTATAGGGCAGAACAAGATAAAGTAGAACAGGTAGAATAGAGCAGAGCAGGGCAAGGTTCAGGCTATATAGGGCAGTGCATTTGATGGATGAATAGTAACGACCGATAGACAGATTGCAGATGAAGTTCTCCCTGGTTGAGAGGGAGTGTTAAAATTGGAAACCAGGGCAAAACTTCATATGTGTCATCTTATTCATGGCTGATAATATTTTTATTAGATTCCTCTCGTCGAGAGGTGTAGGATTAATATAAAGATCATCTGATTCCGATAAGTATTCATGGAGATATGAATTTATTTTGATTATGGAATTATTATCAAGCCGACCTACAACTCATGTAGGCTCAGAAGCCCAATAGTCACATCTATTCAAGCACCAACATTGTGTATAAATATAAGAGGACTTTTCCTCATTTTCACTCACTCTTCTCATTACATCTCTCTCTCTCTACTGAGCAGAAATGATTCTCCTCTCTACTACGCAGAAATGGGTCTCTCTCACACATGTGAAGCCGGAAGTTGTTGAACCTGAAGTTGCAACTGCAGATCCAAAGATTGACTTGCGTGGCCTAGAAGATCTCCTCTTTGGAACTGTGCTATAGGTTCATCTGAACCTCCTCTGAAAGCCACAACTTTTGGTGGTGGAATGAAGTCAATCCAATGAACGGTCTGCAAGATATCGACTACCCTAGTTTGAAGCCGGAAACTGCTGAAACTGAAGCTGCAACTGCAGAAGTAAAGATTGACCTACGTGGCCTAGAATATCTCCTCAACTAAACTGCGTTGTAGGTTCATCTGAACCTCCTCTGGAAGCCACAACTTTTGGTGGTGAAATGAAGTCAATCCAACGGTCGGTTTGTGAGATATCCTCTACCCTAGTTTGATAATGAAGCCGCTAATGCTGATGCTGTTGATCTAGGGTTTGCTACTGCTGATATGAATCAGATTTATTGTACTATTTCTCTCTACTGAATTATTGAAGATAAAATAAGATTTGATCAAAGGGTTTCCCCACACATTGTGGGGTTTGTCCCTGGCTAGCCGCCACATCTTGTGTCTCTTGTCTTGGCTTGTTTTCTGTCGATCGTTTAATGTTATATCTGCACTTTACTTTATGTACATGTGATTTCTAATCTGTGGAATATAATAAGAAAAAGAAGTAAATGGTTATAAGCATAGAACATACCATAACTGAACATTTCATGATCCATTTCACTTTAAATATGTTTGATTTTCAAGATGTGATAAGCAGAATTCATCTTCCATGCTCTATTTTGGGAAAATCATCATAAATTGTTTCATTTCTTCAATTTAAAAAGAATTCAGAATTTTCATGCTCTTTTTAGCACCTCATCAGTCTAAACCATTTCATCACTGTACTGCAAAGTGTTAAAGTAAATTTCCTACCTTCCCCATCATATGTCTTCAATTCATTCTCGCATGCCCTGACCCAGTTCACTCTTTGAATTCACTCATCCAATGAATACCCCAACCAAATCAAATCAAAACAACCCTGAGCTACTATATCTAGCCTAAAACCCTAATCCATACAACCCTCTTGGTTGTGATCCTTGGGAGAGAGCCCTCTCCAGCTTGGTAGGGCTAGCTACTAAGTCAAAAGATTGATTTGTGGTTACCTCAGCTGGACTCTTCCTCAGCCTTGGAGATCCGGAGGAGTGTTAAGAGAAAGGAGTCTGAAAACCCAAAAAAAGAAGAAAATCAAGTTGATTCAAGTATTATTGATGAAGTTTTATCTATTGAAGAATTAGGTATGGGAGATGAAACTTTACCTGTATGTAATGTCTCTCAGAATTTTAAAAATTGGTTGTTATACTCTAGTGCTTCTCATTGCATGTTTTCGCACAAAAATTGGTTTACTACATATGAAGCAGTTAATGGTAGTCTTGTGTTTATGGGAAATAATGTATCTTGTCAGACTATTTGGATGGTAAATATCAAGATTAAAATGTATGATAATACAGTTAGAACATTAGCTATGTAGGTTTTAACCCCGTATAGAAATTACCTGCATACGAATTCTAAATCACAGGAAAAATAAAAATGCGAGAGCATAACACATAAAACACATATACACAGAGATTTCCCACTGGATCTCAAAACCGAGACTACCAGCTTGATTTTTCATTATGTTCCTTTCAATGTTACAATACATATTTATACATGCCGAAGCATCCAATACCATGGACCAAAAACCATCGCGTCCAAAACCATGGACCGAAAACCATCGCGTCCAAAAAACATGTGTGAAAATCATGCACAAAACCATAGGTGGGTCCGCCCAACCTAACATAGGGTCTGCCTAAGTGGGGTTACGGGTACCCCTCAAACCCCCTGTTAACTATGTGGAAAGAATATAACACAACCCAACAAGCTAATGTTAGACATGTACATGAATTGAAGAAAATTTTAATTTATTTGGGAGCGTTGGATTCAGATGGTTACAAGTTTACAGGTCAGAATGGAGTGCTAAAAGTCTCAAAAGGCACCCTGGTTGTTATGAAGGAAAAAAAGGTCGAAATCTTTACAAACTCAAAGGACGTACTCAAGTCAATCAGGCAGGGACTATCTTAGAGAAAAAAGAAGAAGGTACTCGCCTATGGCATCAGCGATTGGGTCACATGAGCAAGAAAGGTCTTCAGGTACTACTGAACCGCAAATTGCTTCCTGATTTGAAATCCTTGAAGTTGGATTTCGGTAAACATTGTGTGTATGGAAAACAATGTATATAGATATTTAAAATTGAAATCGTAATAGTAAAGAAATTTTGGACTATATTCATTCTTATATGTGGGGACCATCTCCTATTGTATCTCATGTTGTATCTTATGGAGGTGCTTTATATTACTTAACATTTATTGATGATTTCTCCTGGAAAGTTTGGGTATTTAACGTTTTTAAAGAATTTAAATCAATGTAGGAAAAGAAAACAAGTGGATGAATTAAATGTTTGAGAACTGACAATGGTGGTGAATTTACTTCTCTAGAATTGTTAGACATAAAACTATTGTTTATACTCCTCAGCAAAATGGCATTGTTGAATGTATGAATTAGACTCTTATGGAAAGAGCCGGAAGCATGATCAACAATTCTAACCTACAAAAGGAGTTGTGGGAAAAACCAATATCTACTGCTTGTTATTTAGTTAACAGATCATGTTCAGTTGCAATTAATTGTAAAATTCCTGACGAAGTTTGATCTAGTCAATCTTGTGATTATTCACAATTAAGGATTTTTTATTGTGATTTCTATGCTCTTATTCTTAAAAATTAGCGCTCAAAACTACATCCAAAATTGAAATGTTATGTCTTTGTTGGGTATGACTATGCGGTGAAAGGATACAGATTGTGGGATCCTACTTCACGAAAGATAGTCATTAGTAGAGATGTAACATTTGATGAATCTTCTCTTTTAAAATCAGATGTTGAAAAAATTGAACAGGAACAAGTATCGCCAAATCAACAAATTCAGTAGGAGGCTAGACCTTTTTTAGAAAGTCGAAAGGAAGGAAAGACTTCTGAAGGAAAAGGTGGAGAAGATGCAAAGGAAATTGTTGAAGTTTCAGAACTAGTTCAACAACCAATCACTCTGAGAAGGTCTACAAGGGAAACAAAAACACCCAAAAGGTATGAAGATTTCGCTTATTATTTTGCATTGATTACTGAAGATGGGGAACCTTCTTGTTATCAGGAAGCAGAGGATGATGCGGATAAAAGAAAATGGAAAAAGGCTATGGAAGAATAAATGGATGCCTTAGCCAAGAACAATACCTAGGATTTTGTAGAACTTCCTGAAGGGAGAAGTGTTCTTGTATGCAAATGGGACTTCAAAATGAAACGGAAAGTTGATGGAAGTATTGAAAGGTATAAGGTGAGGTTGGTAGAAAAAGGGTATTCTCAGGTTGAAGGTATTGACTTTCATGATATTTTTCCACTAGTCATAAAACTTGTTTCTATTCGGACTATGTTGGCACTAAATGCATTACTTGACCTTGAGTTAGAATAGTTAGATGTTAAAATAGCTTTTCTACATGGTGATTTGGATGAAGAGATATATATGAAACAACCAGAAGGTTTTGTACAATGTCGAAGCAGAAGAATAGTTTGCAAGCTCAGGAAATCATTGTATGGCCTAAGGCAATCTCCCAGGCAATGGTACAAGAAGTTTGACTCCTTCATGGTGAGCCAAAACTTTATTAGAAGTGAGTATGATCATTGTGTATACTTAAGATTTTCATTGTCATATTCATTATCTTGGTTTTGTGTGTTGACAATATGCTTATTGCAATAAAAAGAATGGAAGAGATCAACAGGTTAAATGCTCCACTTTCTAGGATGTTTGATATGAAGGGTTTTGGAGCGGCAAAACATATCTTGGGCATGGAGATACATGGAGATAGGAAAAATGGAAATCTTTGGTTATCACAAGCAGAATTATATGGAAAGAGTACTTGAAAAGTTCGGTATGAACAATGTGAACCCTTTTAATGTTCCATTAGCTTCCCATTTTAAACTTTCTTTGGCTTTGAGTCCTAGAACTGATGAAGAAATGAAATATATGTCTCGTGTACAATATGAAAATGTTGTAGGCAACTAAATGTATGTGATGGTATCCACAAGACCTGAAATTTCACATGCAGATGGAGTTGTTAGCAGGGTCATGGCAAATCTAGGTGAAGAACATTGGCGAGCAGTGAAGTTTCGTTATTTAAGAGGCACAAGTTACCATTGTATCATCTTTAATGGTAGTGAAGGATCAGTCTGCAGATATGTGGATGTTGATTATGCAAGTGATTTGGACAAAAGAAGATATCCTACAGGTTGTCTTTACTCTTGCAAGTGGAGCAATTAGTTGGATGTCAAAGCTTCAAGAAACAGTTGCTTTTTCCACTACCAAAGTAAAGTATATAGTTGCTTCAGATGCTAGTAAATAAGTAATCTGGTTGAAAGGTCTAATTGATGAGATTGGAAGAGCGTGGGAGAAAGTAAATGTATTTTGCGATAGTCAAAGTGTTATTCATTTGGCTACAAATCCAGCTTATCACAGCAAGACCAAGCACATTGATGTAAGGTATCATTTTTTGAGACATGTGATCGATGGCGGAAAAGTAGTTCTCAAGAAGTTCCATACATGGGAGAATTGTGTAGACATATTCACGAAGCCAGTTATAGTAGAGAAGTTGTGATGGTGTTTGGATTCTCTTGGCTTATAGAAGAGATGATGAATGGGCATGGGCAAGGGATTAGGAAAATTGTTGTTAACGTGGAGTTTGTTGAAATGTGACAAAAAATGATGTAATTATGGGTAAAAACTTATTTTTATTGTCAGTTAGTTTTGTAATGAATAGGAGTTATGTAATGGAGGACAAGCCCATATTAAATTGGTGAATGCTTGAGAGGTTGCATCATGGAGATTTATTCTTGATTAATATAATTTTCCAATTCCTTTCCTCGTGAAGGTTTCCTTGATACATTATCAAGGTTTTACCACGTAAAATCACTTATGTTAATGTGTAATTTAGTTTGTCAATTTTATTCATTTCTTCCCTTGTATATTTAAATGGTTAATGACTCTCTCAGTACCAACATACTAATGGACTGCACCCAGGTGAAATCGCGCTTCAGGTTGTCCTTGTTCTTGCTAATGAAATGCCCATTGATATGTAAATTGGTATCAGAGACAAGGTATAAAACTCAGTCTTTCTTTCCATGAAAGAAGAAAATGATGTCATCCCTGTCAAGGGAGCGAAGAATTTTTTGTTGTAAAGGCTCATCACCTCGTCCTCGAAAGAAAAGGAGGAAATGGTTTGAATTCTTCCAACAACATCATTTGCATCCTGACTGGCTTCCTCATACATCACCTGGAATATGATCCCTTTCTATAGTAATAACATCCCAAAATGACTATAACATCCCAAAATGTTTAAAGCTCTTTACGAAAGGGATAATCCTCCTGGTCTATAGTTGAGAGTCCAATTTGTATTAAACCATGAATCAAAATTGAAAAAATTGTCCAATTATACATATTCTAATATGATTTCTAAACCATGTCAGAGCCAATGACATTCCTAACCTTTGCATCAGCAGAAAAACCCTGTAGGAACTTCACTAGAACTCAACCTTAAAGACTTAGAAGATGCAGGAGAGCTAATATAAAAAGTGCCAATGTCTAGCTTGCTAAAAATGCTATAACAATACTAGTAGTGATTGTTGAAATATTTTGAACAACAAGTGACAAACCATCTCCCACTATACTACGCATTGTTGCAGCATCCATTGATAATCTAGCACCTATTGCACAAATTTGGAGTTTGGATAATCACCAATATGATATATATAATGTCTACCCAAGGAGAATACAAAACAATCTTGTTAAATGTCAATTATCGTATAGGTCGCACAAGCCTACCACCAGAAATAAAAAAACAGTAGATATGTGTTGGTCCCATGAGGAGGCATGTTGCTTGCAAAAATATATACATGTACAATAAGTGCCCAGAATCTAGAATATTTTTTAAGCTTATGTGGAAGTTCGTAAAAACTAGCAATAACACTTGGAAGAAAGAGACTAAAAATAGGAAATGTAACCCCATGAACAACTACTGCAATGGATCCCAGTATGAAAACTAGAGTCTCTACCTTGTTGAGGGATGTTAGGCATGAAACAACATTTTTTCCATGCTTTAGCTGACCATCCTCGACATCTCCCTGATTTTTGGATGAAAAACAATTCATGAAGCCCTTCTTTGGCTTGATTTTGTGTACTTGAACATTTTCCTGGAGACCAACTCCACCGGGCAATGAAAATGAAAAAGAAACAAAGTTACAACTACCACCAGTTCCTGATGATCCACTGCTTATAGATCATCTAAGAGATGACTTTCGACTACTAAGCCTGCCAACAGTGCTAGAACCACACAAATGCATTTCCATATGCTTAGGATCATTTGCATATTGTTATTTTGATGGATGTGTTTCCTACAGACATATAAGTTGGGAGAATGGCCCAGATGGGTTCACAAAGAGCTAGGAGTGTGAGCCTGAAATTAACATTTCTCATAACCATTAATAGCTCTACATGAGTAATGAGTAACGAAGAAGAGTCACCTCACAAAGCCTATGCAAAATAGCATAGAATTGTTGTTTGAACGATATTTTAAAGATTAAAAATTGAAGCATTGCAAAAATTTACCCTTCATATCAACATTTATGGCAATAGCCAAATGATCTGCAATAGTAATTGTTTTTCTATTTATCATAATTCTATCAAGAGTTTCTTGAACCACTCTTTGAAATCCTTTGCTTTTGAGCTCCAGATAATTGGGTACCTTGCTCTCCAATTTGGGTATCAAACCCCTGAAAAGTGCAACCATGACTATTAGCATACACAAAAGGTTGTGCAAAAGAAACGCATTTCCACGAGGAACATACCAATGACCAATAATGAAGATTTATTTATACAAACTCAAGGCATGTTACTAGTAAATTTTGTTGCATTAGCAAGCTTTTCCACATCCAAAGGCGTGTTACTAATAATTTTTTCCGCACTAGCAAGCTTTGGAGTATGTAGCAACCTGTATTTCCTCTAGTGTTTCCCCAACTTTACCATATGCAATATTCTCCTTAATAGTGGTTGCAAAGGGAGCAGGTTCCTAACTTACAAATCCAATTTTTTGCCTTATCCATTAAATTGTTTGATATTGGCACTATCTATAAGCACTTCAGCAGCTTTTGGATTATAGAATCTATCTATAATACTTATAATTGTGGACTTCCCACTCCTACTCTCTCCAACTATAGTTGTAGTGGTACCTCTATAGCTGCAATGGTACCTTTGTGTATTTCCAGTGAGAACCCAAAAAATATGTGAACATCAAGTCGCGCTAGATAACCGAAGTGTACATATTTAAGCGCAATATCACCTTGAATATCCTCAAGTACCAAACCATTTGCATCATATACATCAATCTCTCGCTTTCTATCAATTTTCTCAAACATTTTGTAAGTTGCAACTTGTCCAGCTCCAAAGGCATTTAAACATGGTGACGCATGTCCAAGAGACCTCAAATCCAATAGAACATTTATGCCTCCAATTAGAATTGCAATGGTGACATTAATCACATCTAGCACCAGAATATCCTTCATGAATAATTAACCGTTATCCATACTAAAGAGCCAATGCAAAGGTGGAGAACAAAATAAAATGTAAAGATCCAGCGCCCAAAATAGCTGCCAACCATTGATGAGAACTAGCCTTGTAAGAAATTGTAAGGGACTTTTCATAGTCAATCACATCATTCTTCTCCCCGATAAAAGCATTAACCTGAAATGTTACTAAAGTGCTCATTAGGGGATTTTTGAGGTCTAAAATGGGCCTCCTAAGAAAAATGTACAACCAAAATAAACTTTATAAGAACCAATAGGACTCAAGATTATGATGTCAACCATGGGGGATGATTCACCATTTTTAGATTAAAAAAGTAAAAATAATAAAAACTACTCTTTCAACTCTTTCAACTTATCTCCCTAAGATTTTACTCAAATTTTGAGTGCTCATTGGATGAAAAATTCAACTTCTCATACAAAGAGTACCCATGTTGCATACTTTCGATGGCCCATGCTACACGAAAAATGAGAAATACATGAAAAAACGTTATTACAATCATGTTTTTCATGTAGTTCTCATTTTTCATGTAGCAGGGTCCATCGAAAGTATGCAACATGGGTATTCCTTGGATGAGGAATCAAAATATGCATCCAATGAGTGTTTCTGCTCGAAATTTGAGTAAACCCATAGGGAGATAAGTTGAAATTACAAGTTGAAAAAATAGTTTTTTTCTTTTTTCCCTCTAAAATTTGATGATGTCATCTAATACTATTTTATTATTTCCACTATTATTTTATAATTTCCTTAGGAGGCCCATTTTAGACCTCAAAAACCCCCTAATGATTAATCTAAATAAATTATATACAATAGAAATGGTGCTCATATGGAGACACAATAACCCTCAATTTCAGATATAAAGAAACATGTTTTATGAAATGAAAAGCCATGGTTTGTGTTGTTCATACCATACTTACCATCCTAAATGAACCAATTGTCTAATCCACAACATTGGCTGCTTCTACATATGATTGTTGACCTCATCTTGACATCTTTGATGATATCATAACCATAGCACTTCCCATCGGTGCAAGAAAGGGAATCGTGCATAACATTACTAGGGTAAGTTTCCAAGAACAGGAATCGTACATAACATTACTAGGGTAAGTTTCCATCCTTTGATGAAGGGGACAAAAAAACCTCTGAAGAATGTGGACATGAGCTGGATGAATTTCCCAACCTGAACAAACAACGACAAATATAAAACTAGCATTTGCACTAGAAGGGCGCAAAGACACACCGATAGGACTACAAAATGGAAGATCCTACTGTTAATGATACATCAAACTAAATCTTCCTAGATAAAACATTGCCAGCACATATTTGTTTTATTCAACAATGTTCATCGGGAAAAATGTCCTGATCAACATTTGGGGAAATCCATGAAGTGAAGATTTGTAACTTAGATCTATATATGTTTAAGTGGTGGTTTCGACTAGTATAATGGGACTAGTTATATTGCACAACTTTGTAAGGGGCTACCTTGTGTCCTTTACTACATTGCCATTGTGTTGTGGCAAAAACACAAGCCCTCCATTATTCACCCAATTTTCATTATGGGGACCCTTTAATTGAATGGTCGGTCATATTACTAATTGATTTTGAGAATCTAGATTGCTTCAATGAGTTCAATATGTTTCAATTTTCCTATCATAATTTTTTTTGGTCTCATTTGGACGTTTTGTCAATGGCTCCTAATTGAAGATTGGACATTTTTCATTGCCTTGGCCTGTTAAAATGTATAAATTTTACATTACTTTTGTTTCATGAATTTATTTATTTGTCACAATTTAAATTTTAATTTTAAATATTTTATTTTTATTTTATACATAGCCCCCCAAGACCAAGAATCATTCATAGGCTTTAAGTCTTAATTAAAAAAACAAGTGGTGCACATATTAACATATCATAGCTTTGGTATCGAAGGAATTCATTTGAAATCCCCGATATCCAAAAGTTCCGAACCTCATACCAAGTGGTTTTAGTTCATTTATATATTATAAAGTGGCTGAAGTATTATGGAGAACCCACTTTTCGTTATATTATGCTTGCCTCCCTTTATGTTACACGTGACCATTTCTGCTCTCGTTTATCGGGGCTACCCATATCGGGGTTTTGTTTTGGAACACATTTTAAAAATATTCGATATATCATCACATCAATATTCCGATAACCAATTCTTTTGCCCTCCGATATCTACCAAGCTCCGATATGGTATTAATTTTGGTCTCTAAAGATTTCACGTCCGTTCCATATCAGAACTCTCATATGTAACCACTTTCAAAATTTCCAATATCGGAAGATCTCTGACTTACCTTTCCACCTATCACATGTCTGCCTACATCATCACCTTCAGACTTGATATGGTTATAGAATTAGTTTAATTGTAAAATCGTGTTCGCTCGTATATTGGAACTTTTGGAATGGCACATTTCTAAAATTTCCAATAAAACCCTTTCCTCCAATCTCCAATAAGATATTGATGTGCGATTGTGTTTAAAAATTTTGATATGCAATTGTTCTGATACACTCCTATGCTTGCCACCTGTCATCTATAGGGGGTCATTGTTATATTAATTGAAAAGTTGTTGATTTTTTATTGGTTTTGGGCCTGTGAATTCCACCTATCAGTTCCAAGAAAGTTGTACAATCTTATCAGAGCACTAACCAAGTTGGTCATTTTCTTAACCATGGAATTTTATATTCAACCAGAGCTCCAAAAGAATCATAACTTCCAGATCTATATTATTTTAATAAACTCTAATTTTAAGAGATATGGGGTGATTGTTATTATTTCTCCCTGTATAAATATGATTTTTTGGATGAGTTGAGGTGGTGGGGGGGGGGGGGGGGGGGTGGGTTTGGGGGGAATGCATGAGATAGAGTAGAGAATAGAACAAAGAGGCATTATTAGAATAGGATTTTATTTCACATATCTATGATTTATGTGATTGAGTTTTGGTCTCTTTGAATTCTAAGTGTCCATGTCTTTGAATTGGGGTTTGGTCTCCATGCCCTTCTCAATCAACAACTGAGTGTCCACATAATTCATTGACACCTGCTCAACTACTTCCCCAGTGCTACTCTCGACAGTATCCTTTGATGCGACTCTCTTGGAAGCCATGCTACCTATAACTGCTAGATAGTTTCTCAATAATTATCGTAACTAGAGACAGAGAGGACACTCATGACATGCAATTGTTAGCTTGAAACCAAAAGCACTTCAAGAGAAAACCAAGAAACAAACTGGGAAATCGCTTGGAAGGATTGCAAAATCTTGGCTCTTAGAGGTGACTGACTTACAATTGGAACTATGTATTGTATAGTCTCAACAGTCTGTGGGGAGGTCTTGCTGATTGTAATTAAGCACTGCACAGTTCAGTTTGGACACAAGCCAGGAGAGATAGCGCATTGCATAGTCTAAGTGGCTCAGGCTCAAGGTTGGATCCTGGCACTGCACACTGCACAGTTGGAGCCAATCCTAGGCAACCTTTGCGCAATTACAAAAGCCAAGGTCAAGGCCTTGATCTCCATAAATGCATAGTGCAAGCTTGGGAAGGCGAGATTTGAGCCAAGGAAGCCCAGATTTGACCAAGGGAAGTGAGGAATTGAACAAATCTTAAGGCTTGAATGATGCTAAGTGAAAATATAAGTGGATGATAATGCATGCAAGTGAAACGAGTGCAGGAATCAATCAAACTAAAGGAAAACGAAGCATGTGGAGAGAGGCATCGTAATGGCAACCATCAGTGAAACCATTGGGTAATGCATGCAACACTTGGAAAGGCAATGTAAAAATTAAAACAACACTTATACAAACTAAAACAAGTTGAAACGTCAGAGGTCATTCAAAAAAACGAGTAAAATGACACTCTCACAAGCTAAACAAACAAAAGAGACAAAAAAAGTAGCAAAAGACTAGAAAAGCAAGACTTACCCAAAAAAGCAACGACAATCGCACCAAAGGTTCCTTGATCTCCTCAGGAATGCTAGAGCTCTAAGATCGAATGTACAAGTGAGCTATATCAGCATCTATTAAATATATTTGGTCAATTTAGGGTTTATGACATGAAGGCTAAAATTCAAGGAAAAAGTGACACTTGGCGGCAGTTTCCAAAATAACTCGAGTGTCTCCTTCAGGCCGCTAAAAATAGATCCCTATTTTCTAGGTATGCTTTTTTTCTTTTTCAGGAAAAGATAGAGATTGTGCAGTTCTGGGAAGGACTGGGCAACTCACTGGTTCATGCACTGTACAGCTTCTGAGCAAGAGAAGCTTCTATGCAATTTTTGGGGTGAGTGGCTGTGGGTTGCCTCTCATGCTCTGCGCAGTTTCCCGCTGAATGCAGGTTGTCAACTAGCTCTATGAAATTTTGGAGTTGAAGGCTCACTGTCATCTTGGACTGCATAATTCCCGAGAGCAAGGTTGGTTTCCCTCAAGGATTACGTAGTTCACTAAGGCAATTCTGGAACCAGGTTGAAACCAAGTCAAGAGATCGTCTTGTGGGTTAGACAAAAAAGCAAGTAAGAAAACACAAACCAAAATGCAAAATATGAAGCACAATCAAAGCATTGTACCTGGTTCAGTGTGAGATGAGACGTTGTGATTTAGGAGGGAGGATCCAAAATGAAGCATAGACAAAATTTTGGAGGGTGGTTGTAGACGCTACAACCACCCTCCAAACCACCCTCCAAAATTTTGTTATGCATAATTTTGGAGCCTCCCTCCCAAATTACAAAATCTCATCTCGCACTGACCTAGGTACTTGTGCTTTGATTGAGCTTTATCTTTTGCATTTTGGCTTGTTTTTTCTCACTTGTTTTATTGTCTAATCCACAAGCCGGTCTCTTGCCTTAGTGAACTGCATAATCCTTAAGGGAAACTAGTGTTACTCTCCGGAATTGCGAAGTCCAAGCTAAAATTGAGCCTTCAACTCCAAAATTGAGCAGATCCAGTTGACAGCCTACCTTCTGTTGGGAAACTGCGTAGAGCATGAGAGGCAGCCCAGAGCCACTCAACGCATAAATTGCATAGAAGCTTCTTGCTCAGAAGTTGCTCAGTGCATGAGCCAGTGACTTGCCTAGTCCTTTCCAAAACTGTGCAATCTCTCTGAGCAATGCATGGTAGCTTTTCCTAAAAAAGAAAAAAACAAAAAAGCATCCCTATAAAATATGGGGATCTATTTTTAGTAGCCAGAAGGAGACACTCGAGTTATTTTGGAAACTGTTGCAAAGTGTCATATTTTCCTTGATTCTTGGCCTTCGCATCAAAAACCCCAAATCAATCAAATCTATTTTATGGATGATGCCAAAGCTCATTTTCTCATTCGATCTTGGATTTTTGGCATTCCTGGGGAGATCAAGGAACCTTCGGTGTGATTGTCGTTGCTTTTTCAGGTAAGTCTTGTTTTTCTAATCTTTTGTTGCTTTTTATGTCACTTTTATTTGTTTAGCTTGTGAGAGTGTTGTTTCACTCATTTTTTTGAATGATCGCTAGTGTTTCAACTTGTTTTAGCTTGTATAAGTGTTGTTTTAATTTTTTCATTGTCTTTCCCAAGTGTTAGATGCACTACTCAATTTTTGCACTAAGAGTCGTCGTTGCGGTGACTCTCTCCACATGCTTCATTTCCCTTTAGTTTGATTTATTATTGCACTCATTTAACTCGCATGCATTATCATTCACATAGATCTGCACTCAACATCATTCAATCCTTCAGAGTTCTTTGATTTCACACTTCCATTAGGAAGATTTGGGTTTCCTTGGCCTAGGTCTCGTCTTGCCAAGCATGCACTGCACATTTATGGAGCTCAAGGCCTCAGCCTTCACTCCTGGAATTGCACAGAGGTTGCCTAGACCTAGCTCCAAATACACACTATACAGTTCCAGGAGCCAACCCCGAGCCTTGGCCACTGAGACTGTGCAATGCACAGTCTTTCCTAGCCTAAGCCCAGACTGAATTGTGCATTGTGTAGTTCCAGTCATAAAAAATTCCCCACTGACTGTTGGGATTGCATAATGCATAGTTCCAGCTAGCAATCAGTCACCTCTAAGAGCCAAGATTGTGAAATCCTTCCCAACAGTTTCCCAGCTTGTTGCTTGGTCTATTCTTGAAGTGCTTTTGGTTTCAAGCTAACATTTGCATGCCATCAATGTCCTCTTTGTCTCTAGGTACAAAAGTTGTTGAGAAACTCTACAACAATTACAGGTAACATGGCTTCCACAAGAGTTGCATCAAAGGATATTGTCAAGAGTATCACTGAGGAAGAAGTTGAGTAGGTGCCAGTGAACTTTTCAGTATATGCAAACACTCAGTTGTTCATTGAGAAGGCCATGAAGTTAACATGGCAGTAAATCAAGGATATCTTTGCAGGTGACTTCAAGGAAGATCTAGAGGATTGGAAGGTTTATATCAATGTCCACCGCTCAAGATTACATGAGGTTGCATGCAAGTACCCCGACTTCCCATTTGTGGACATCATCCACTGGAATGCCTCACACACATATCCAGAGACTATGACATTGATTATTGCTAGTGGGATACATCTTGCCAACTTCAGGGCAGAGAACTATCAATAGATGTATCATTTGCCTCAATCGGTGAACAACATGGATGCACTTTTCTATGCCACCCACAACTTTGTGAACACCAAGGATATTATAAAGCGTTGGGTGAAATAGTCGTCAAAGTTCAGAGCAACACCCACTCATATCTACAAGACTAAGTCACTCTAAAAGGCCTAACAGTTCTTAATCATCTTTGCATGTCGATTATACAATCAAAAGAACACGGAAACCTTTCCAGAAAATTGGGTGGTTGTGTTGGACCAGTTGGTGAATGATGGAAGTTCAATCAACTGGTCAGATATGTTGGCTCTTTAGTTGAAAATCCATGTGACTAACAATCAGAATATACCCAAGGATGAGCAGGCGAGGTTCTACATGTCTGCATATTTACTCGATGCAATTTGTGCCCAACATCAGTTTCCTGGCATGGGTTGGACATGGATACCAAAAGAGACTGCCTTCAACATTTATTGCAAGTTTCTTTCTGAATGCAACTACCAAGGAGTTATGGTGGGGCTGACTGACCAATTCATCATCCTGGTGTACAAGTTGATCTTTGAGTAGGATCCACCTTGCATGTCCTAAGAAGTGATAGAGGCGATACTTAACATGGAAGATTGGTATGCATCACCCAGTGGCACCTTCATCAAAGTGTTTGGCGGAGAGAAACCACTACATGTTCTATCAAGGTATGCCACGGATAAGTTGGTCATGCAAGAGGTCACATATCACCTCTCCACAAGGATATCATCAGGACTTCACAAGAAGAAGAAGGAACCATGGCCTGCCCTTCCTTTGTGGATCAGATTGTATGATATTAAGAGCTTCAAAGATGTAGATGTCAAAGCTAAGGAAATAGTGAAGTTCGAGTTCGGCACCAAAGACTTCAATATGTATGATCCCCACGACATTTGCAAGAACCAATGTGCGAAGGTCTACTATCCATTGCTCAATAGGACATTCCATTAGAATGAGGAGGACACTTGGAGATACTGTTACAATAACTCCAAGCTCCACGAACCGGTCAGTATAGCCATAGAATGGAAATTTTCTCTATAGGCAACAGCACCGTAGGAAGCAACAACAACAACAACAATAAGCAGCAAACCGACGCAAGATAAGGATAAGAAGAATATTGTTGAAAAGCCAGATGCTAAGCAAAGCTACAAGTTCAAATAAGATCCTATCATTGAGAAAGAATCTTTGGCAGCTGAGGCAAAGAGGCAACAATGCAAAAAGAGGGTAGAGCAAAGGAAGAGAGAAAATCAAAGGTTGGAGGAAGCAGAAAGGAAGTTGCAGGAAACAGAGAAGAAGTTGAAGGAAGAGCAAGAGCCAAGAAGGAGAGATAGGGAAGAGAAGAAAAATAAGGAAGAAGAATAAAGGAAAGGTGCAATGATAGAGAAAATTGTGCCCATACAGGTTGAGGAGTTAGAACAACCAATATTTGAAGAAGAGGGTGAGTAGATGTAGGATTGGGAACTTGCTCAGCAAATTGAGCAATTGATCGAAATGACAGACATGGAGTTGGCAGATGAACCATAGGATCAAGACACTGACCTCATGCCACATACACCCAAGGTCACCCCTCAATCTCCACAACCTCCAGTATCAAAACCAGTCTAGAGCGAGAAAGGAGAGGATGTTCTTCTTGATGATGATCTGGTGATGGATGTGTACAATCTATCGTTTAACGAGTTGCAAAAGAAGATTGTACAATCGTGAAGAAATAATTTCTCGGATGATCATGTCACCTACATTTACGAAGGAAAGGGTGATAGTGTTAGGTCTCAGAAAGCTTCCAGTTGCCATGGTCACTTCCACTTTAGCTTATGCAAGAGCCACAAGCTCAAATGTCAAGTTCCTGTTAGCCAAGAATGAACAAATGGAAAATAACTTGCAAGAGACCTGGCAAAAGGCAGAGCAATCCACAGGTTTCGTAATGGCAGATATGAGGAAAGTGATACTTGTTTAAGTATCAACGCTTGAGGCCACCATGTGGAAACTCTATTATGGATTTGTCACCATTCATAAGGTGGTTTTCCACCTATATGGCTTTCAGCAGCAGAGCATAAGGGTTGTCCAAACTATAAAGGACATACATGTTGTCGTCACCCATGTTCAAGAGTGGACAATGAGGTAAAAGGGAACCCCACTTCACTTGCCAAAGATGATGAAGTCACAGGCAGAGCTAGATAAAGAAAATATCTAGATGTTGATCCAGAACTATGAGCATCAGGCCCCTTTCGTCAGCAACATACACGCTTCATATGCATGGTTGTATAAAAGTTGGATGTCATGGTAAGAATGTATAGGATCACGTCAATCGATTCCCTCATTAAAGCTAAGAACAAGAACCAACTCCGACTAGAGATCGATAGGTACATGGAGTAGCTAAGGTGAGAGGCCACCAACAGTGACTTGGAGCTGAGTGCAAAAAACATGCAAAAGTACATTGTTGGTCATGTCATGGTCAATACCATGCCGCACATGCTTCAGGATGAGTTGGACAAAGGTTCCAAGACCATATACCCAAAAGCTATGGAGGCAAGAGTCCATTATTAGAAAGACATCATCAAGCAGCTTGGGGACACCATATCACAGTACCAAGCTTGGTATCAGTAAGTCACCAAGAAGCACCAAGTGGAGATTTCCGAGTTGATCGTCCCCCAAAACTTCTGAGTCATAGTGTTTTGTCTTGCTAGGCTCTCTCTAGCCTATTTTATCTCGCATGAGTACATGCGAAAAATGTATATTATTTGTAAATATGTTGTAAGTGAAATTCCAAGTGTCATTAGTGGAATGTGAACAGTCAGTATGTAATGTAATGATTTATTTGTAAATAAGTTGAAGAGTAAAGAGAGCAGTCAAAGAGTAACAAAAGGGAATTTCAAGCGTCACCCAACCCTTTGTTATAAATATAACCTCATAACTCATAGAACAGCCTTTCGGAAGCCAAGCTTTTGGCTAGGCTTAGGCTTATAGAATGCTTGGGAGTATTGCGACGAGCCTTGGCTTATCCACAGCGCAAAGCGAGTATCCTTCTTTGGAGGAGTAGGTGTTCTTGACTGTCATGTTCCATTATTGGGGCTAGTGGCTGTCAATGGTGTATGTATGGATGGAGTTATCACTTATAATAATAATAACTGAGCCAAAACTCTTTCCGACGGGGTACTGTCGAGGCCTGCTAGCATTGAAGCAACACCATAAATGAAACTAAAAATCTAACAGTCTATATTACTTGTGCATAAATATACCCTTCATCTCCAATCGAAACAACTCAGTTGACTTGGCTTGGTATGTGTGCTTCTGATAAAGAGAATGGTAGGGGCTAAATTTTTAACTCAAGCTAGTGAGGAATCTATGATGATCAAAGAATCGAACAATACTTCCGGAAGAGTTAGACTCGCTTTACATGAGACAAGGTCCATACAGTGAGCTAGAGTTCTACCAATGTGTCGCAAATGTTGTAGAGGCTACAAACACCCTCCAAAATTTTGTCGTGCTTTGTTTTGGAGCCTTGCTCCCAAATCATAGCAGCTCATCTCGCACTAACCTAGGTACTTATGCTTTGATTGAGATTTATCGTTTTTCATTTTGGCTTGTTTTTTTTCACTTGGTTTACTTTCTAACCCACAATTCAATCTCTTGACTTGGTTTCAACCCGGTTCTGGGATTTTCCTAGTAAACTGTGTAATGATTGAGGGAAACCAACCTTTCTCTTGGGAATTGCACAGTCCAAGTTGACAGTGAGTCTTTAGCTCCAAAATTTTGTAGAACTAGCTGAAAGCTAGACTTCAGCGAGGAAAATACACAGAGCCCGAGAGGCAGCCTAGAGCCACCCAGCCTAGAAATTGCATAGAATATTCTTACTCAGAAGCTGCTCAGTGCATGAGCTAGTGAGTTACACAGTCCTTCCCAAAACTGTGCAATCTATCCGAACAATGCATGGAAACTTTTCCCAGAAAATTAAAAAAAAAAAAAACATCCCTAAAAAATAGGGATCTATTTTTAGTAGCCCGAAGGAGACACTAATATTAATTTTGAAACTACCTCCAAGTGTCATTTTTTCGTTGGTTTTTGGCCTTCATGTCATAAACCCTAAATAGACAAAACTTATTTAAGGGACATGTTGATGGTGTTGGACCCACCAACATGCCAACGGGATCTCCCTGGTAAGAAGTCCCAATTAGACCTCAAATCGTTTGGTGTAGGAGTCCCAGCAATGGGTCGTAAGGTAATTCCTTGACTGCGATGTCACACAGACACAAGTAGGTAACACTGTCAGTAGCAAGGGTGTGACTGCTACAGTGAGTCAAGGAAGATGTATGAGAGGTTCTAACACAAAAGGGGGAGAAAAGGGTGAAGGTGAGATCCAGGTTGAAAGGGATCAGTCCCAACTAGGCTAGGAACACAAAACACAAAAGGACATACACATCTTCCGGTGTAGAAGTCCACTCGGATGCGGTAGTCACAACATACAAGGTAAGATAACACGTACAACACTCACGGATCAGTCTGAATAAGTGCAACAGTTGTTACAACAAGGTTCATGTGAAAGGTCTATCTGGTGTCTGGCAGAGCAGTCAACACAGACGGTGACATCATTAATAGCATATACAACACATTTGCAACAAGACTCATATAATTTCATGTGAATTAGTTCATACAAAAATACGTAAGTTAAACAACATATATCAAGGCAACTAGAGCAGTCCAACTACAATAACAACATATGCATGAAAACATGTTGTCTCTTATTATATAAAGTGTAAGTTCCAATCACACAATAGATCCATGTAAACCTGCTAGCCCCATCAGTGAAACATTACAGCCACATCCGCTTGCTCCTCCAAAGAGATGTACTAGCTCCATGCAGTGGAGAAGCCAAGGCACATTACAATATTGTCTGAGCTTTCTTCAAGATAGTCTTAGTAGAAACTTGGCTGACCAAAAGCTTATACAATGAGTTATGAGGGACTATTTATAGCAAAGGGTGGGGTGACCCTTGACATTCCCCTTTGTGACAGTTCAACTACCCTCATGACTCTTCACCTACTCTATGACTGTTGCATCCAACCGTTGAGAATTGACTTACACTTGACATGACTCAACATTACAATGCACATGTACTCATGTGAGACAACATGGCTTGAGCAAGCCTTGCAAGACATCACTAACACTCGGTCTGTTGTGATGAGACCAACTCTTTGACATGCTTGTGATGGTGAAAGTGGTGAGATGATGCCAAGCTTGGTCATCCATGATGGTGTGCATGCACCTCATGGTGACATCTTGCTAAAGAAAACTCTTGCAACCGTTGCATTGGTTCAGCCCCTTCCTCCAACTTGTCTGCTAACATGTGCATGGTCTTCTTGGGTACGATTGAACTGCAAAACACTAATTCATAGTGTCTATCTTGATCTTCAAGTGTGTGCTGGTGGTCATGCGCATCAACTTGCCGATATACATGTTCAACCTCAGTTAGACTTGCTTCTTGTCTTCACCTTGGTGAGTGTGTTGAATGGGTTGGATTGCATGTGTGCACTCAATGACATGCATGTTGTTGAATCCCTTGCATGTGATCAACAACACTTCTCACCATGTTTGTCTGTGTCAGCTACTGGGATGGATCCGTAACTTATACAGGCACAATTTCATCCGTGAGTGCATGTTGTGCCCACTGCTATTCATATTCCTATTGCAAATCATTATTTTGTCTGTGCAGCTTCATGTTCTTCTTGATTTGATACTTTCAACAGATGAAACTCCCTTGTTCCATCTTTTTCCTTCGCACAATCTTTGTTCGGCATGGAATCCCCCCACAACATGTTTTGGGGCTCAAAGCCCAAGTTTTGGTCAAAGGTTTTGTAAGACTCTGCAAATTTCAGGCACGGAGCGCGAAGTATAGGATGAGTCATAGGGTTGTCCGCCCTAAAATATTATAACATAATGTAAAGTCATGTGGGCCTACCCATGGTCCGTGAACCATGGGAATGTATAAATAGAGTGAGGCTCTAAGTGTAAAGATAATTATTCTTGGGAGAGAAGAATAGGAATGGTTCAAGCTTAGAGGAAGAGTCTAAGTGTACTAGGTCGTAGTGGTAGGAAGAGGTTCTGCAGCTGAGAGCACAGAGGCCTAGTAGAGTCTGCAGTTGAGTTCATGGACCCCTACAGCTAAGTGCATAGGGCGGTTTCGAGTCTGTAATCTAGATCGAAGATTAATAAAGAGAAGTTGATTCCTATTTTGGTGTATCTGTTGTGCATTGTCTTCTTTACAGTTATATTGGTTTATTTTATCGCGCACTCTGATATGGTTGTTGAATATGCTCTAATAATCATTAATCTTATGCACACAAGTTAAGTAATCAAGTAATAATAGATTAACAGTGAGGAACTTGGGTATTATACGGGTTGCGCCCCAAGTAGGGCTGCGCAAAAGCAGCATCACAGGCTACGAAGGCATAGCAAGTGCACATAGCAACATGTGCGTAAGGTTAAACCGTGGATATCCAAAAGCTCATCAGACATCCACAGGGTGCGGAACCCGATTCTAGCACCCTCCCATACTACTTTGGGTGAGACCCCAGTCCATGCTTCATGGAATGTTGCCAAAAGGGCCAGTAGTATCGGGATTTGTTTG
This sequence comes from Pinus taeda, assembly GCA_000404065.3. NCBI lineage: Eukaryota > Viridiplantae > Streptophyta > Pinopsida > Pinales > Pinaceae > Pinus > Pinus taeda. The sequence goes on from APFE030094804.1 coordinate 37,154, forward strand.
GCTAAATCACCCCTGAACCTAGGTCAGGCCCATACAAGCCAACAAATGGTTTCATTGCTAGGATCGGGATCCGCATAAGGGATGTCTGATGTCATGCCACTGGAACCCAACAAAGAAAGAAATTGAAGAGTGGTTGGACAAGAAGATTCACGAGTTCATGACACAGAAAAACAGAACTTCATGAGTATCTAATGAACAGTGGTTGGAGCGCTACTTGTATATGGAAATTCAAGAAATTTTCTTTGCATCCTTTCCTTTTGAGTTGTATGAGTGGATCATGAAGTTAGCAGACAGCTAGGGAAGGTGTAGGCTCGACAAACCAATAGTGTAGAGTCCGGAATTAGTGCGCATACTAGAAGTGTCAGAAGATAAGATCACGTGAGCTGTGGACCATTGGCTCGACTAGATAATAGGAGGATTTATCGCTGAGTTTGCAGTAGACACGACTATTAGCTACAATGAGGTAGAATGATGTTTTCTCAAGGGACCGCGAGGTAAGTATATTAAATCTTTGAACACTTGGATTAAGATGCTATTGTGTGAAAAGTGGGTTACGCGAAAAAATTAATGTTTGGGACTACACAAAGCAGGAAGATCTACAAAAGCGGAAGTAGTGAAGAATTAGAAAATAGTCCCTTAATTTCACCCTCGTGGGAGAGCGAGGAAGAGCTCGCGAAGGTTTCTCTGAGAAGCGTGGTCAGTTTGACAAGGTAGAGAATTCCACGTTTACCACCTCCACCCACACCGCCACTTGTTTCACCCCACTCACCTCCATCTCCACCCACTTCACCTCCACCACCACCACAGTTCAGTATGGCAATCACGATCAAACTATCAGTATTCAAAAGAGTGGGGAATGAAGATCCGGACCAATTTTGGTTCGTGGCTAGAGCGGTATGGGAAGCACAAGATGTCATGGATGAAAATATTAAGAAAGTCGTGCTGGTGAGCACGCTGCAAGATCGCGCATTAACATGGTATATTAGGCATTCTAATGACCTCCAAAACGCAGGAATTGCAGAGATCCAGGCCACGTTGAATAAGGAATTTAGTAGGCCAAAGTCAGAAACACAATCAATCATCAGGTTTAAAGCGATCACAATGCTCCCAGGCGAGACCCTCTGGGATCTGGATCAACAGCTGAAGAGTACGATTCGCGAAGCCAATATGACATTGACGGATGGATAGCATTGCAAATGGTTTGTAGCATCTCTGACATCGCACTTAAGGATGGCGCTATCACAACAGAAAATTTCCACCTAGGCTGAAGCATTGGAAATGGAAATGAGATTAGATGAGATCCCTATAGAAGACCCTGGGTTGGAAATCCAAGAAATCCACACGCAGCTACAGAATCTGTGTCTGGAAATACAGAGTTTGAAATAGGATAGGGCACCTCGGCCGGAGGCACATGAGGAAGTATGGTGCATAAAATGCAAGGGCCAGGGCCACGAAAAAGATCATTGTCCAGTGTTCGCAAACTACTTGGCAAGAGGAGGGCCGATGTCATTGAGTCCGGAGGCACAGGCAGGGCCCCTGCTTTATGGTGCGCGATCTGTCAGATAAGAGGGAAACACGCTACGGATAATTGTCATTTGTTGCAGAAGTATACGCAGACATCCCAGCAATTGTTTTGTAATTTATACAGGTCGGTAGGCCACGATGAATGCACTTGCCAAAGTTACGAACTAATGATGGATCAGACCCCTGCCTACAGGGTGCAAACCAAAACACGAGCCCTTGACCCAAATACAGGGATGGCGCGCACTAGATTTCAGGGGCATAGTCGAGGATGAGGCAGAATGGGACCAGGAAGGGGTCGCGGACAATTAATTTGTTACAATCTGGGGCACTATGCGCGCAATTGTACCAATCCGACAAGGATATCATGGTTGTATTGTGTTTAGTTTGATCATGAGACAGAAGACAGCCCTTCCTTGATCACAAGGATGCATGAAAGGGGGTATTCCAGCCCCCTCTGACTCAGAATATACAAATGATGAGTTCTGAGCCGCATGAAGAAGACCCGAATGTAACATGATGCTCAAAAGCGGTATGACCACGAGAGATGATAAGGGGAAGCATCCAGAAGAAAGGTGTGGATTCGCAAGGCTCCTGCCAAGGGACCCAAGTTTGATTTAGAACGCGCGAAGGAGACATTCATGGAAGCTAAGAAGAGCTTCACGGAGGCCTCCACTTCAGGTAGTAAGGATCAACTAGAACCCGAAATGGATCCTTCAATGCTCACTACCTTTCTAGAGACATGCATGAAATTGTTGCGCGACAGCAAAGTAGTTAAGGGACTACAGGAACTAATCACTAGGTGTGCGGGGTCAGGGGAACCGCGAGTGGTTTGGAAACTGGGGAAGCATGCATTGCGCACTAGAAGGGAAATGAGGTTGATTGCATAGATTAGTGAGTATGAAATGGATCAAGTAATCCTAGATCTGGGTTCGAATGTGAATGTACTACCAAAGAAAACATGGGAACGCATGGGCAGACCCGCGTTACAATGTTTTCCTATTCAATTATGAATAGCAAACCAACAGAAGATTTTTCCCATGGGAATATTGCAAGGGGTGACGTAGATATTGAAGGTGTGAGCCGCAGGCTGATTTTGAAGTGGTACATATTGTCGATGACAATAACCCCTATCCCGTGCTACTAGGAATGGATTGGGCCACCGATATGAATGGAGTCATAAATATGAATAAGCGCAAAATGATCTTCGAGAAAAAGTTACTATGCGTAGTAGTACCACTGGATCCAGCCGAAGGAGCATGCTGCACTGAACCAGTGCACGACGATGATAGTGATGGCAATATTGATTGTATTTACAAGATAACTGCACGAGACCAGGATTGGGTGAATCCAACTACAAATGGGAGAATAACGTGGGAGCGTGAAAGCTCCTGCACTTCGGATTCAGACAAAGAAGTAGAGCGGTGGAAAAATCAACTGCACGAAGTAACAAAGCTTATTTCCAACATGATGGTTAGGTCACTACATTGCATGACTATAGAGGAAAGGGAGCTACTGACATATGATGGATTGTCAATGGTGGATGAATTTCTGAGCAGATTTGAAAGCACAATACCAAAACAATAGTTGTTCAATGTGCTAAAGTGGGGCACTGCGTGCAACACCCACACGATGGTGGGGTACGCATCAAGGAAATTTTGAGGACTAGTGCGGATGCAGAAGGATGATGTGCCTACGTTTTCGAAAACCCTAGCTTCGAATGAAAGTCGTTCAGCAAGGGCGAAACAACTTGCATGCCCACCTTTCTCGATGAGTACAGACATATGTTCTACAGCTCGCACAAGCGCACCCCAACCCCAGAATAGAAAGTCAAAACAACTCATAGCAATAGGAAAGACGACTCACACTGCCAATTTTCCACGTGGAAGCATTCGACAGGGTCTGTGAAGTTCTGAACAAGGTTCACCAGGTGAGATGAACTGATTGGTACCTACACGTGCCAGCGGTTCAATGGCCCTATAGGACCATGTGCCAAAGCCTAAGCGCGGAGATGATTCCAAAAGTGCGGAACAAAGTAGAAACTGTAATTTCTGAAGAGAATACAAAAAGGAATCCACACATAATAGCTCCCACAATTGTGACAGTGCGTGAAGACCAGGACAAAGGAATCACACATCTACGTGAGGACGAACATATAAGGATTCAGGAAACCATTCGATGAGGGAACCTTAGACTTCACGAACTCAAAGAAGATTGAGTACGACTGAGGAAGAAAAGCACAATGATAGACGCTGAGATCAAAAGACTAGAAAAAGAGATCACGCAAGCATGTCTCATCGATAAACCAAGGATGATAAGGCATGACACGAATGGCCATACCACTGCATTAGAAGATTGTCACTGAGAATTTATGACTCTGCTACCATGGTTGTGACTGCACCTTACCAAATGCGGTAACTAGGGGAGCACACCACATAAGGTAGAACACGTAGCATTGATTGTCGCAAGGGAAGTTGAGGAGTGTCCATGGACTATGCTGGAATGTGAATTAAAGTCTCACACAGATGGTTCGACCACCTAAATAGCCATAGGGAGCATTGTATCAGTGCCCTAGGCGGTTGAAAGAGAGTGCAGGACTATAAAAGAGTATGTGTGGGAGCTAGCAATAAGGGAGATGCGCGCATAATCAGCATGTCACAAGGGTCACAACTGTGCATGGGGGGTTGCGCTGCCGCACAAGTAGGTTGGGAGTGACCATTGGTGTCATTGTTCATGATGGAATTTCCGATTTAAGCAAAAAGGAGTGGGTGGCGGGCTTTTAAGACACAAATTAAGGACAAGATTTGGGATGATCTGCTGCCAAGAAGGCATTAATGACTTAGAAGTGGGGAGAACAGTTGAATTCAAATTCAAAAGGTGCTATAAAACTCCAAGGGCTAGCCACGAGACAACACTTGTTCATTTGAGATTTGAGCTATGACGTAGAGCACGAAGTGTTGAGCGCCAAGCGATATTTGAGCCCCCAAGTTTGCGAACAACCACAGACAATTCAAACAGGATGACAGCTACCAGGAGAGGTGTGGGCTTTGTAGAGAGTACCGCCGAAGAAGCCGCACAGAACCCTATGGTATAGGAAGTCCCCAGAGATGCTAGGGATACGCCGGAAATTCCAAAATCACCTCGGACGCCAAGGCCCAAGAAGGATAAACAAGTAACGGGACCAGTCTGCATGTCCCCACAAAATCCATAGTTTGGTAAACTTTCCATGGAAGAAAAGGGCAAGGTTGTCACCATTGAGACAAATGATGAGGAGGAGGACTTACAGGCACTCGTAGATGAGATAGAAGTAGATGAAGAAATGGAAGAAGACATCCATCTAGTGTGTGCTACAGCAAAATCGCCCAAGTATGTCCCTCTGCAGAAAGCGAAAGCTAAGGTACCCAAGGATTTGGATGCTGCTGAGAGTGCACTCCAAACCCCGCTCCTCCCCTGGGCTGCATGCCCACAATGAAGTTTGAAGATTAGGACCTCGCGGATAGCGAGAAGTTCCCACATTTAGAGACTGACAACCTCATGAAGCAGAGCATGAAGGTGTCAGTTACAACACTAGAACGACACAAATGGTTACGCAGAGTAGAGAAGGTTGGACTGCTTCATCTACTATGGATTCCACACTTTCAGCGCACCTATCACAATTTTCGTCATCAAGCAGCTGCTTTGCCTAATGCACGATGGGTACTTATGGCTGGAGGAGCCTATTCCCATCACGGCAGATCTTATCCACAGGATTTCCCGGCTCCACTGTAAGGGAAAGGATCCCACGGAGATAGTCGAGAAAAGCGAAGCTTTGTCACTCACAGAGGCCATGAAGAAGAAGTACAAATTGGAAAAGAAGAAGAGGGGTTACGTGATCAGTATCATTAAAGATAAAGCGGTGCACATAGCCACCCAACTCTTGGCTGGGAAGGTGATGAGAAAATGTCGCGGAGACGAGGTACCAGCGTTAGTGGTTGCACTGAAAAAACAATGCATGGAGGGGGTCCAATTCAACTGGGCTGAGTTCCTCTGTGAAGAGTTCCTAACTAACTGCAAGGAAGCTCAAGAGAAGGGCAAGACCTTCCACTACACGTGGTTGCTCTTGTCTATTTTATTAGTGACAGGGGAACTGCCTGAGGACAGTCAGTTCCCTAATATTGATCCAGGTGGATATTGGTGGCCACATGTCAATTCCACTTGGACCCCCACCATTGCTTCTTTCAATTTATCAATTTCCTTAATTGTAGCACAGTTTACTATTTTTAGCAGTTTTTCAAGTCCTAAACTTCTGGAGTCGTTTTGAGACCCTAAACGACGTTTTTTTGGAAATCTACTACCAACGACTCTTTTTCTAAAATTGTCTTATCCATCATAGTCCTCGGAGAGATCTTTCTAATGAGCTATCATGCATGTCAAACGGAAATAATATGACCATGTCATGACCCCGGGAAGTTGGTTGTCCAACTCACCCCAACGGGGCCCATAAACTCTTGGTGTTACATCTCCTCGGGTTAGGGTTTTGGTTGTTTAGGGTTTGTTCTTATTGGTCAATAATAAAAATGCCCTTGAGCCTCATTGTAAGGTAGTTCAAAGGCATGTAGCCACCACATCTCTTCTCAAAGATAAGCTACCATTGCCCTAGCTGGTTTATTTCCATTCCGTTTTGTAAGCATATTTCAGTGTTTTCCTTTAATGAAATGAAGTATTATTTCCACTACATCTTTGTGTTTATGGTTATCTCTGTAATTTTTTGCGTTCCTGTTTAAATCCGGATCAGTGGTATCATAGGGGTCTTATTCTCTTCTCTGTTTTTCTTTGCATGTCCCCAACGAGGTCGGGATATAAGGAGTTAGGGCTTGAACTGGTCGAACCTTTACAAGAAGAGACTCGCAAATCCTGACGGCCTCCTATGGAGGATGAAAAGAAAGATGAGGGGGTAGGAGATCCTATCAAAATCTTGCTCGAAGCAGCCCTCAAGCGACAAAGGAACATGATGATGGGAAACTTTTCCCAAATCCTTCAGCGGCTACCCAGGGGTGACGCATCAGCTTCCAACAGCTACTCTAGAAACGCCACGCCATTTAAGGTACAAGTTAATTTTGAAATCCCCATATTCGAGGGTCAGATAAATGCAGATGTCGTCGATAAATGGTTAAATGTGCTAGAGGGTTATTTTTCTATTCATGATTTTTCCAGTCGAGAAAAGATTATTTTCGCTCTTCTCAAAGCAGCCCCCCAAGTCAAGGATTGGTGGGAAACCTACTGTGAGCAGAAGGATGAAAGCACAGGCTCACTATTTTCAGCTACACCCACTTGGAATTTATTCTAGGATGCCATCAAGGAGTAGTACTACCCTGTCAGAAGCTATGAGGATCAATACATAAAGTGGACTACGCTGCGGCAAGGAAGGTACCAAGATGTGTTAGAGTTTACCAATATTTTCCATACCCTTCACACAAAGTTAAGTATCAAGGATACGGAGTAGCATTTGGTACTCAAATACCGTGGATGCCTACACAAGTACATTCAGGAAGAAATAGAATTCCTAAACATCTCCTTGCTCGAAACGACATACCGATATGTTGTCACAATCGAGCAAAAAGCTTAAACAGAAGAAGCGAGACTTTGGATCTGCAAATTCAAAGCAAGGGAAAGGTTCCCCCAAACCGTAGAACAAAGGACAAAGCCAAGGCATGGTAGCCCAAGACAACTCGACAAAGCTGCAAGAAAAGAATAGTGTCGCAAGGCCGAAAAAGGACATGGGAAAGTGGTGTGAGTTCCATAAGAGCTCCACTCACAACACGAGTATCGGGCCAAGCAGTCACTGGTGGCTGAGCTAAAGGTTTCACAATCAAATGCATGTTTCGAGTCTAAGTTAGAACCCGATAATGGGAATGACAAAGGGAAGCAGATTATCGATGTGGAGCCCAACGCTACCATTGCCACCATGAAGATCCAAAAGGAGGAACCCGAATCTCCAAAGGAGGAGAAGTGTCTGTTTCACTCCCTGATGTGGCTAAAAGGCTCCCCACTACTGTTCATTGTCGATGGCGAGAGCCAAAAGAACCTCATTTCGGTAGAGGTCGTGAAGTGACTGGGCTTACCAACCACAACACATCTACAACCATACACCATCGGGTGGTTTCAACAAGGACGGGATCTTCTCGTGAGCTAGCAATGTCACCTTCCATACAATATCAAGCCCTTCATGGATGAGGTATTGTGTGACATTGGTCCCCTTGAAGTTTGTGATGTATTACTAGGACAACCATACTTGTGCAAGCGACATGTTGTGTATGAATCAAGGCCCCATGCTTTTATTATTACTTTGGGAAATAAGTTGTACAGGATACCAGAGGTAGCACCACCTACTGCCATCTCTTTGGTTACTACAAAACAATGCAGTAAGCTCATTTCCAAAACCGGGAAATTTGTTTTCCTGATGATACGCCCTCAAGGAAAGAAGAAGATGGTGACCTCCAAACAGGGCCCCTCCACATGACAACTTCAGATGGACAAGGTCATGGAGAAGTATGTGGACATCTTCACCTCCCCCGCAGGGGTTCCTCTGCACTGTCAGGTCAAGCACTCCATCGATCTGACACCAGGTATGTCGCTGCCCAATGGACCAATCTATCAGCACTCTGTTCTATAGAATGATGAAATCAAGAGGCAGATTCAGGAGCTGCTAAAAAAAGGTCACATTTGTCCCAGTTCATCACCCTGTGGGAGCCCGATCGTGTTAGTACAGAAGAAGGATGCGACTTAGAGACTCTATATTGACTATCGGGCGCTGAACAAGATCACTGTCTGTAATAGGTACCCGATCCCATGAATTGATGACCTCTTGGACCAACTAAAGGGGGGGAATATTTCAGCAAGATCGATTTGAAGTCAGGATATCACCAGGTACCAATCGAACCCTCCGATGTGTGGAATGCTGCCTTCAAATCCAAGGAGGGCCTTTTTGAATGGTTGGTTATGCCTTTCGGATTGACGAATTCTCCTGCAACCTTCATGAGGATAATGGATGACATCTTGCAACCATTCACCAACTCATTTTTTGTGGTATACTTGGATGACATCCTGATCTTCAGCTAGAGTTGGGAAGAGCACCTCCACCACATCCGACAGGTTCTCCAAACACTGCGGCAACACAAGTTATGTGCCAATTTGGAGAAATTCACTTTTGGCATGACCCAGGTTCATTATCTGGGATACATTATTGATGAATAGGGGGTGCATGTGGATCCAGCCAAGATCAAAGTCATTCGGGATTGGCCATCTCCAACCACTCTGATAGAGCTTCGCAGATTTCTAGGTCTTGCCAACTTCTACCGTAGGTTCGTGTTGGGATTTTCTCATATCACTTGGCCCTTGAGTCAAGTCACCGAGGGAGGAGTGAAAGCAAAATTCTTTTGGTCTGAATCTCAATAGAAGGCATTCACAAATTTGAAAGATTGCCTCTACTCGACACCAGTTCTCGCATTACCAGACTTGCAGCAACCATTTGAGGTCACAATAGATGCCTCTAACTATGCTATTGGAGCAGTCCTTACTCAACACAAGCATCCAGTAGCATGTCATAGTGAGACACTTTCAGACACAGTCCGGAAGTATCCCACTTATGACAAAGAGATGCATTCCATTGTGCAGGCCTGCCGACAATGGAAGCATTACATTTTGGGGAAGGAAACGGTCATCCACACAGACCATCAACCCCTATAGTTCATATAGACCCGAGGGAAATTGCAGAATGATCACAATCAGAAGTGGTTCACATACCTGCAACAGTTCCATTTGAATGTCAAGTATAAGAAGGGAAGCACCAATAATGTTGTAGATTGCCTCAGTTGACCACCAATCATGACGTTAACCACCGTGCTCAACTCTTGTGGGAACGAGACTTTTGATTGGCCACTTCTCTAAAAAAGCAACCCAGAATTTGGCCACACATACTAGACACTCTTGGAGGGTCAGCATGTTCCAGATTTTCACCTCCAGGATGCCCTGTTATGCCACCTGGGTCACCTTTTTGTTCCTTCAAGTGAGCGTGCCAAGATGATTTTGGAAGCACACTACAATCGGGTTGCTGGGAATTTTAGGGTCGAGAAAATGGTGGCAGTATCGCAGAAGTATTTCTATTGGCTGAATCTTTGACAGGATGTCAGGAAGTACATCAGATCATGCACTGCCTGCACCATTTCCAAATCGACCATCAAGAAGAAAGGCCTCTATACCCCGCTACCTACCCCTAGTCAACCTTTTGAGTCCATCTCCATGGATTAAATGTTAGGCCTTCCTTCCACTAAGCATGGAAATGACTATGTTTTTGCGGTCGTCGACAAGCTCTCGAAGATGGCCATTATGGTGGCCTACAAGAAGAATATCACAGTAGAAGCCACTACTAAACTCTTCTTTGAACGAGTGTGGATACACTTTGGGATCCCACAGTCTATCATCTCAGATTAGGATAGCAGGTTCCTCAGTGAATTTTGGTCTAGTCTCTGGTTGATGTTGGACACCAAACTCACCAAGTCCACAGTCGTCCATCCTCAAACTGATGGCCAAACAGAGGTTGTCAACAGGATGATTGTACACATTCTGCGCATCTAGAACTCAGAGCATCCACGCACATGGGACGAGCGCCTCCCCTATGTTCAACACAGATACAATCGGGCTCTCCATAGCTCGACTGGCCACAGCCCTTTTCAGGTGGGCTTGGGATTCCAGCCACTATGTCCCATTGATGTGGCCATGCCATTTGCAGCTACTCACATAGATTCGGCTCATGTCCAGTCTGAAACAGATAAGGAAAATAGCTTCATTAAGCACATCCAACATATTTTCCAACAAGTCCATGACATTCTGGAGAAATCAAATGCCAAGTACAAGTAGCGACATGATCAACATCGAGTGCCACACAAGTTTCAGGTGGGTGACAAAGTCTGGTTGCATTTGCAAAAGGAACGACTTACCGGAGCCTATAGAAAACTCATACCACTCCAATATGGTCCTTACACTATTACCAAGGCTATGGGAGACAATGCATTTGAGCTCAGCATTCCCCCATTCCTTGGCCTGCACCCAGTGTTCAATGTGGACCACCTTCAGCCATAATTTCCACCATTACTAGACACATTCGACATTGCAAAACAGCTCACACCCACAGAATTAAATCCAGATTGCATGGAACAAGTTGCAAATGATCGAATCATGGACACAGATATCAAGACACTCACTAAAAGAATATCCAACTGTATCGAGTTGTCAAAGCAGGCCAACTCCTTCACTAGGGCAAGTGGTTCACCAGGGACCAAGTTCAGCAGAAGTTCCCTCATCTCATGGAGGAACTCAACCCAATGGAGACCATTGCTTCATAACGGGGGAGGAATGATCCAGGTGGATATTGGTGGCCACCCACCAATTCCACTTGGACCCCCACCATTGCTTCTTTCAGTTTTTCATTTTCCTTAATCATAGCACAGTTTACTATTTTTAGCAGTTTTTCAAGTCCTAAAATTCTGGAGCCGTTTTGAGGCCCTAAAAGACATTTTTTTTTAAATCTACTGCCATTGATTTGTTATCCAAAATCATCTTTTTTTCGTAGTCCTCGAAGAGATATTTCCAACGGGCTATCATGTGCATCAAATGGAGATAATATGACCATGTCGTGACCCCGGGAAGTTGGCTGTCCAACTCACCCCAATGGGGCCCATAAACTCTTGGTGTAACATCTCCTCGAGTTAGGGTTTTGGTTGTTTATGGTTTGCTCTTATTGTTCAATGATAAAAATGCCCTTGAGCCTCATTGTAAGGCAGTTCAGAGGCATGTAGCTGCCACATCTCTTCTCACAGATAAGCTACCATCGCCCTTGCTGGTTTACTTCCATTCCTGTTTGTAAGCATATTTTAGTATTTTCCATTAATGAAATGAAGTATTATTTCCACTACATCTATGTGTTTATGGTTATCTCTGTAATTTATTGCATTCCTGTTTAAATCCAGATCAAATATTGAACAAGACTTTCTAGAGGCTGCAAAATACATGTCGCTTTGGGCTACTAAGGACGCCACGCGGATTCGTGAAACTAAGATCTTCTGGGTGGTCATGAAGGAGAGCGTCCGGATGTGGATTAACAAGAGGTTTTGCCTGTCCCCCACAGTGTACAATAGTCTACAAATCTTTGCAGACTTCAAGGTAGACATGCACAATGTGTATATCAAGGTGCGTAAGGATCCGGCGTAGAACTGGACCAAGCTCCCCTTCATCGCAATTGATGATGCCATCTTCTCCATGCTCAAATCATGGCCTCCTGAGTGGCACACCCCGGATCTGGCGGAGCAGGATAGAATAGCGGCACAAAAGCATAAGGATGCCACCAAGCTGCATATAACCCAGTTGGCCCAATAGAAGCGCAACAAATAGTTGGCCACGGAGGTAAGGGCTGCCCACGAGGTAGCGAAAGAAGCCACAAAACAGGGAAAGGCCGCCAAAAAATCAGCAGTAGCACAGACCACAGGGGCCACCACGGAATAAGGGGAAGAGGGCTAGAACTTGTTTACAAGACAAGAAGCAGAGGACACAGTAAAAGGTGTGGACCTGAGCACAACGTCTACACAGTTGAAACGGTCACGCGTTACGGAAAGGTCATGCCCATGAAAGAAGGCCAAGGCATCCAAACTGGACATTGAACCAAATACATTAACAGAGGGTGACCTCTACAACATCAGTGACACAGTTTGCGAGGTCACTATGGAAGCACTCTAGGAAGCCATGATGAAGCAACAGAATGTGTTGGGGGCCCTAAGGGCGCAGTTGCAGGAACTTCAGGTGCGGCCCCCACAAGAAGGAGCAGTAGCCGCCTACAGCGCCACAAGTACATTAGCAGTGGAGCAGCTGCTACGCACAAAGATGGCCAATACCATCGTGATGTCGAAAGGAGCACTAATAGCGGAGAATGAGGATGACAGAGCTGCAGTAAGCAGGATCAAGGCAATGGGACTTAAATTGGTTGCCCTTCCATGGGAAACATTGTATTCACTACAGGATGGCATCACCACAAAACTCTGTGCTAGGAAGGGCTACGCAATCCAGGTATTAAGTGAGAAGAAGATCAACATTCAATAGCTCAGCCTGCAGCGTGACAAGCTAGTGGCACAGAATCAGCAGATCGTGCAAACAATCGATGAAGCATGTCGGTGCGTTCCCGAATTGTCCATCGTCGCAAACCTACCCATAGAGCTGCAGATCCACTGTCTGGCTAGTGAAGTCCAAAGCGCGCACAAGGAAACAACACACATACAACTAGAGCTGAACCTCCAGATTGCTGAGCTGCAGTTGAAGTTGCAGCCTTCCACTCCTCTGAAAGTTAAAGAACAGCACGTTAGCGCGATTCAGATAGATTGGAAGAAATTAGAAGGATCGTGCAGGACTGCACCGGTAAGTTGGACCAAGCATTCGCCGTCCTCACATCCTTGTAGGAGGACCCCAACATACAGCGCCTGGAAACAGAGGTGCATGAACTATAGCAACAGTATGACAGTGTCAGGGGAACAACGCAGATAGTTGTCCTCACCCAACGGCTAGCAAAGATGCAGCAAGCAAGGGCACTGAAGGAGCAAGTGGATGTTGCAAGACAAAAAGAGGCCCTTCTCAAAGAACGTGTCCAGCCTTAGACTGATGAGGCTTTCACCATTACAGTTGAGATTGAGGGCAAGCTCACACAAATGCAGGGACTATATGTGCTAAGACAGATAGCAGAGCCTCACAAAGAAGTAATAGAAGAGCGCATACAGCAGGTCCTGCAAACAATAGAACAGTGTGTCGTGGACCTCCAAGTAGTACGAGACTAGTTGGAGGGGCTCCATGCCAAGATCACCGCACCAGCAGAGTGACTCGAGACAAGTCATGATGATTGTGTTGGGGGCCTGTTGGGCATGGAATCCCCCCACAGCATGTTTTGGGGCTCAAAGCCCAAGTTTTGGTCAAAGGCTTTTTAAGACTCCACGAATTTCAGGCGCGGAGCGCGAAGTATAGGATGAGTCATAGGGGGTTCCGCCCTAAAATATTGTAACGTAATGTAAAGTCATGTTGGCCTACCCATGGTCCGCGGACCATCGGAAAGTATAAATAGAGCGAGGCTCTAAGTGTAAAGATAGTGATTCTTGGGAGGGAAGAATAGGAATGGTTCAAGCTTAGAGGAAGAGTCTAAGTATACTGGGTCATAGTGGTAGGAAGAGGCTCTGCAGCTGAGTGCGCAGAGGCCTAGTAGAGTCCGCAGCTAAGTGCGTGGACCCCTACAGCTGCGTGCGCAAGGCAGTGTCGAGTCTATAATCTGGATCGAAGATTAATAAAGAGAAGTTGATTCCTATTTTGGTGTATCTATTGTGCATTGTCGTCTTTACATTTATATTGGTTTATTTTATCATGCGCTCTGATATGGTTGTTGAATATGCTATAATAATCATTAATCTTGTACACACAAGATAAGTAATCGAGAATAATAGATTAACAATGAGGAACTTGGGTATTATACTGGTTGTGCCCCAGGTAGGGCTACACGAAAGCAGCATCACAAGCTGTGAAGGCATAGCGAGTGCGTGTAGCTACGTACATGCAGGGTTAAACCGTGGATCTCCAAAATCTCATCAGACATCCACAGGGTGCGGAAACCTAGTTCTAGCACCCTCCCATACTACTTCAGGTGAGACCTTAGTCCACGCTCCACGGACTATTGCCGAAAGGGCCAGTAGTACCGGGATTTGTTTGGCTAAATCACCTCTTAACTTGGGTCAGGCCCATACAAGCCAACAATCTTCATGTTGCACCGTCACTTCATAGCCAAAGTCTCCAAAGTTGCTTTCATCATCAATGGACCTGCTTGAGCTTGCAACCTTGTTCCACCTTTGTGTTGTCAACAACCATCCTCTTGCATTCGTTGCATTTGGTATGATGTCTTCAGCTATTGTTCATGATGCTTCTCATTGTGATGTTGCTACTCTCATATGTTAATGTCCTTGTCTATGAACAACTTGATTTCTTCGTGTATAGGCAAGTCCATGAACATTTGATCGACTGCATCCCCAAGTGTGCAATGAACAGTATCTTCGTCTTTGCTCTCTTGGAAACCATTGTACATGTACTATTGAAAGGCAAATGAAAACCTAGGATACCTGGAGACATGGAAACACTCATGGCAAGCAACCTGTCAATCGAAAACCAAAATGAACATGAGAACTAACTTACAACATACTTGGGTGCATGATCATGAAGGTTGCGCAATTTCAGACGAGAGGTCGAGAAACCAACTGCCAAGATTGCACAAGTAACAATCTGGGTTGATGAGAGACTGGCTGACTGCTAGAACTCTGCAATGCACAATCTAGTCCGGCTTCTGACTGTTTGGATTGCACAATGAGCAATTCCAGTTGGGGAAGGACTCCTGGCCTGGGGACAGATTTGCGCAATTTCTTGGGCCAAGTAGCCACTTTCCTCCAAAAATGTGCAAAACAATCCTGGAGGCCAGTGTTGGGCAGGAATGCACAAATCTAGAGAGAAAGGTGAGCCTTCCTTCCGCATATTACACAATGTAGCCTTCGTGAAGGCAGAGTCCAAGCCAAGGATGGCCCGACTAGCCGACGAGCAACTGAAAGCAGCTAAGACAGTAAATGCATGGCGACACTAAGGGATAGTAGAAGTGATTTACAGTGCATGCAAAACATGAATGAAAGATTCAGCAAACAAATCAACATGCATGTGGGTGAGGCAGTTCGTCGGTTGGGCGAACATCCGTGCAAAACAGTTTCATGCATGCAATAGTAGTGAGATAGCAACGAAAACTAAAACATAGCTAGGACAAGCTAGTATATATGTAAACGACAACAAGTGTTCAAATAAATCAAGAAAACAGTACTCCCACAAGCAAAAACACGAAAAGCGACAGAAATGAAGCATAAGGCATGGGAAGCGAGCTTACCCCAAAACAGCTGAGTTGAATCTGTCGACTGCTCCTAGATGTTATGGGGGATGTCAGAGCTACAAGGTTGATGTGAGGAATGAGCTATGCAATGTCCGGTTAATGATTTTTTATAGCATCAAGGTTGTGACATGCCATGAATCTAGCGGAAGTGACACTTGGTGGGAGGTTTCGGAATTGCTCCTTGCATGTAAACTTCAACTACTAAACATAGATCCCTTAAACAAGTGATGCCTTTGCATGATGCCTTGGGAGAGGAAACCCATGCATGCAAGTTTGTTTTTCTTAGTCTCAGAGGGAACCGGTCAACTCAGTTGCACATGCAAGAGACTACTCGACTGCTGGAGAAAAAATGTGCATTTCTACCTGGGAGTTGGGTTGGCTACCCAAGAGATTTGAGAAATTTCTAAGCAAAGCATTTGACTGCTGCCCAAGTTTGCACAAATTCCGGGATGAGTATCCTTTGTTGGGTTGTGTTATATTCTTTCCACATAGTTAACAAGGGATTTGAGGGGTACCCGTAACCCCACTTTATGGGGTCCGGGGCAGCGCCCCGGAAAATTTTGGTTTT
>APFE030094805.1:15069-29473 GCA_000404065.3 Pinus taeda
AATCAACCCCCTGCTCACTTGTGTGGTGCCAAGGGCATGTGGGCTAGGCAGACATCTGGTTGTTTCCGAGAATTGACCTTGCTCGCACAGAGCTTGTGTGGTCGATTTTCGGAATTAACCCATTGCCTGGGCAAGGGGATACGCGCTGCACGGCAGGAGCAGGCTGCCTGTGCAGGTGAGGTTGATTCTCGAAATTGACCTGCCCGGGCAAGGGGTATCTCCAGCCGCCCATGTCACGGCCTCTTGGCACCATTTGGGCTAACAAGTGTTGATTCGGCTCCCAAACACAATTTTTTTTAATTGTCTATATATATCAGCGACACCTCCAATTTTCTTGACTTGATAAGCCAACCCAACTATAACGATCTTGGAACGCTTCTTTCCCTGCTCTTGGATCAGAGAAACAAGATTTTGAAGAATGAAAATTAAACTCTCTTTTCTTGAGGTCTGACAGACCACATTGGTCTTAGTGGACATTAATCTTCATCTTCATCATCATATATATATATATATTTTCAATTTGTTTTGTAATTTTTTATGTTCTTTTTTTAATTAAACTACTTATTATTATTTTTTAATTTTTTTGGTTTCTTTTATAATTTTTTAACCTTTATTTATTATTAATTTTCTTTATTTAATTTTTAATATTTTAATTATTAATTTTTTAATTTAAACTTATTTAATTTTTGAATTTTTACCTTTTTAAATTTTAAACTTATTTAATGTTTTATTTATTTAAAATTTTTGTATTATTATTTATTTTTTTATGCTGTGGTTCATGGACACTTTCGGTCAGAGGGTGCGATACGTCCGCGGAAAAATCTAGGGCTGTCGCCCTCGTCTAACAAGACCTGACCTCAAGAGCTTTTGGGAATTGATCCTGTGACCTCCCAAATGGCGAGGCCCCGATTTGACTGATTAAGCTAACTCTTGGGGCTCTTTGCGTTATTATTATTATTATTATTTTTTATTTTTAATTGGTTTAGAAAAAATGTTTTGATTTTTTGGGCTATTTTTTGTTTGCTTTTTGTTGTTGTTTTTTAAAATAAAATATTTTTGCCTAAACTTTTTATGCGAATTATTAATTTTCGTAAAAAACTTTAAATATTATCATTTTGGACAAAAATTCATAAAAATTTCATAAAATTTGATATATTTTCAATTTTTATTTATTTATTTTTTCAAAAATTTCTATAAAAATCCTATATTTGACATGTCATTTTTAATGAAAAGGTCCATAAATGTGCATTTTTTTTAATTATATCTATATGAAAAAAGTGTTTTTGGCAAGTGTTTAAAATGATTATTTTTTTAGTGGCAATTATTTTGTGTATTGAAGCATTTTTTTTTAAATGAAATGGACACATTTTTTTTATAAAGCCTATATTACATGGTGAGAACCATTTACATCAGGAAAGAAAAGAAAAAAGAAGAAGAAGCTTCAGTTATCTCAATTGCTTCCATATTCCATTTGATCCATAACAAAGTATGTTTTCTCCTACAAGCTTTTTGAACTATAGCTCTACATTAATATCTATCGTATATTCTAACAAACTGACCCATCAACAAAATATACTTGTAGTACATAAACTAGAGAAATTTAAACATACTTAGAGGCTCTGGGTGCATCTTCTCCATTTCAGCATACTTATATTTGTTTTGCTCGTGCCTACAATGGTCGCCATCTCTGGAGTGGTCCTGATGCTTCATATCCTCAACATCTATCTCAACATTCATGAAATCCTGATTTCCTGCCAAGAAATCAAAGCTTGACACATCTACACTACTAGCCATTACCTCTCTTCCAGGTTAGAAAATTTCTGATCCACTTTTGCTTCCAATCCTTCTAATTTAACCTCAGCTAGTCTTTCACTGGCATTCTATATCATGTCCAATCTCCTAGAGAGAAGATCAATCTTCCCCATTGACAATTTAAATGAAATTTCCATCGTTTTCTTCTGCCTCTCCAATTCGGGATCCAAAAACTTCACTTCTTGTTGATGCCAAAGAAAAATAGTCCAATTGCATGCAAATGCGAAGGGAACAATAGGGAAACTGAAATGTCAATGGTTGAGGGACTATAACCTTCTCCTTCAATAGACATTCCCCCTCCATTCCTCCATAAAATTTCACCTCTATCTCCTTTAAGACCCGATCTTCACCAGAATATATATCAGTTGCATAATTTCCTTTCACGAGGGGAGGGGCCAACATTCTCCTCAATGAATCTATGATCAAGAATGAGATGGTTTGTGATCTTCCTAGATTCATTAATGCAATTGGGAGGAATCTCCATACGACCAACATCCAAATCGTCCAACTTTCTAGAGCCAAGATCATGACATGATTGAGGGAGGTCACAATGTACAAGAGAAAACATTGTAATGTTATATTTTTATAAGATCAACAAGTAGTTTCTCCCTAATAATCGTGCTCAAACCTTTTCTCATGCGAGCATTAAACTCCTTTAATAGGGATTTTAAAAAGACATCAGCTTGGCTAACACGTTGGTCAATGTATATTCACATTGTTGTGGCATGAAAACAAAACCTTTGCCATACCCACTAATTTCAACGACTCCACATTTGATCTCCACTCCTTGATTGGCCAAATTGTTTGCCTCTTCATTGAGGAGTCTCAATACATGAATAATGGAGACATCTTCAAAATTTTTCAATTAAAGCACAATTCTTTTTACAATGGGAGGATTTGGAGTTTTATCATATAATAGATACTTGGTTATAATTCTGACAACAATCATCGAGTCCTCTAATTTCTTTTATCTTTCTTATGCCTCTTTTAATTGCAATATCTAGACCTTTCCACAACACTAAGTACTTAGTTTTTTTGTTTGTAGTTGTACCTAACCCCCAAGTGTAACTTTTCTCCTTATTCCTTGAGGCTAAAAATCACCCCTCCCACTCGTGCTGCCTTCTTTTTGATAGGAAAGACCCATTCCTTGAGCCTAATCAAGCCAGGCTAGAGCATGCCTCTAGAGACTTGAACCTTGATGGATAGGACGGAAAGCCACAATGCCAACCACTCAAGCCAAGAAATTTTGTGTTATGCTCTTAACCTACAAGACGATACCAAAAGACCAAATATGCGAAGAAATATACCCAGAAAATAGAACAATGAGAAATAACAGCAAGTATTTTATTATTCAGAAAGCAATGTTCACTTGCCTCTTCGAGGGGGCAACCTCCAATAGAGCAAAGCCCAATTACAAAATAAGACATGATGCTCCTCAAGGGGAGTCTCTATCCTTTATATAGGATTCATACATGCAATACCATGGGGCAATACCATGGTTCTTATTAATACCATCTATCGAATACCATGGCCCATTTGCAACTAACTGTGGTCCCTTTATTAAATGTGGGTTAACCACTTACAATTATTAATATGGGCTTTATTGACTCTTTACTTAACTATAACTATGACTCGATCCTATTATATAAATAAGGGGGTTAGGGTGAGACCCTAGCATGCCCTCCCCCTTAAGAATAGCCTTGTCCTCAAGCCTGAAGCTGCGGAAACTACTGAAGAATAGTGGCTGGTTCCCAGGTTGCATCTTTCAGAGAGGTGTCTTTCCACTTGACGAGGACTTCCTTGATCATGCGGCCACGTAGGTGCCTTTCTCATGTATCAAGAACCTGTTCAGGTTGGAGCCAGATTGACCCTTCTTCATTCAGTTCAGGTAGACTGGTTTAAATTCTGCAATTGTTCCCAATCACTTTCTTGAGGCATGAGACATGGAAAACTGGATGGATTTTTGCAGTGGGTGGCAAAGCTAGCTTGTAGGCAACTTCTCCAATGCGTTGAAGTACTTGATATGTTCCATAGAATTTTGGAGATAATTTCTGACAACCCTTGTCTTTGAGTGATGTTTGCTTATATGGTTGCAGCCTCAAAAATACCTACTCCCCTTCTTGAAATTGGCGTTCTGAGTGATGTTGATCTACCTGTTGCTTCATGCGGTTTTGAGCTTGATGAAGATTCTCTCTAAAGTGGGCCAACATGGTTGTGCGGTTCTGTAGGAGTTGATCCACTGCTTGTACCTTCGAGCATCCCTTGATATAAGAAGTAGGGGAAGGAGGGAGTTGACCATAAACTGCTTCATATGGAGTCATTTTGTGGTGCATTGTAGTTGGTGTTATACCACCATTCAGCTAGAGGTAACCATTGTACCCAGAGATGTTGCTTTTCTGAAGTGAAACACCTAAGGTAGGTTTCCAGACATTTGTTGGCTGCTTCAGTTTGACCATCAGTTTGTGGATGATAGGAAGTACTGAGTTGTAGTTGGGTACCTTGTAGCTGGAAGAGTTCCTGCCAAAAGTTACTGGTGAAGACCGGGTCACAATCCGACACAATGGAACTGGGCATGTCATGCAATTTGAAGATCTGATCCATGAAAGATTGAGCGACCAAAGTCGGGGTAAACGGGTGGGGTAGGGCGGAAAAATGAGCATACTTAGAAAGTCTGTCCACAACCACCATGATGACTGACTTGTTTCCTGACTTTGGAAGACCCGTAATGAAATCCATAGAAACCTCCATCCAGATTGAGGCCGGGAAGGGAAATGGCTGTAATGTGCCTGGGGATTTGTCTGTTTCTCCTTTGTGGCGCTAACAGATGTCACATTCAGCTACAAAAGTAAGAATTTCCTTTTTCATGCCTGTCCAAAAAAAAGATCTTCGAGTGCGAGCATACATCTTCTGAAAGCCTAAATGTCTTGCAGTGGGTGATGAGTGCAACTCCACCAAAATGCGGCTTTTGAGGGTGGATGTTGGTGATATTACGACTCTGTCCTTGTAGTGAAGAATCTCATCCTGCCACGAGTATCCTGCTGTGGAATTTGGATCCGCCTGCAATTGATTAATGAGTTGGGAGAGCCAGGGATGTGAAAACCATTCCTTACGAGCCTCTTCAATCCATTCTGGATGGGAAAGGAAACAATGAGCAGGGTACTTTCTCCTCAAATTGGCGGGATAACACATCTGCTACAATATTTTCGCACCCTTTCTTGCAAATTATCTCATAATCATATCCTAGCATTTTGGCGAGCCATTTATTTTGTTGTGTTGAAGATAGGCATTTCTCCAAAAAATATTTATGGCTTTGATGGTCTGTGCGGATTTGGAAACGACGCCCCAATAAGTATGGTCGCAAGGTATCTACTGCATGTAAGATGGCCATCATCTCCTTCTCTTAGGTATATTGTCCCAGATTCTTCTCACTTAGTTGTTGGCTCATGAAGGCCAAGGGTTGACCTTCCTGCATTAAGACCGCCCCAATACCCGTACCCGAAGTATCACATTCAATCACAAAAGATTTGGTGTAGTTAGGTAGTGCTAAGAATGGAGTGGAACACATGGCATGTTTGAGGGCTGTAAAGGCCTTTTGTGCTTCATTATTCCAGAGGAACGAATTTTTCTTGAGTTAAGTGAGGGGCCTAGCAATGCGACCATAATTGCGGACAAATTTGTGATAGTAGCCTATGAGACCCAAAAATCCTCTCAGGCTGTTCAAGGTCTTAGGTTGAGGCCACTCCTACATTGCTTGGATCTTTTTGGGGTCCACCCTGACACCGTCACGCCCCACAATGTGGCCCAAATACTCAACTTATTCCATGCCAAAAGAACACTTGGAAATCTTGACAAATAATTTATTCTTGCGGAGCAGTTGCAAGAGAAGATCTACATGCTGAAGATGTGTGGCCTAGGTGCGACTGTAGATAAGGATGTCATCAAGGAAAACCAGGACAAATTTTCTGAGATATGGTTTGAGCAGGTGGTTCATAAGGCTCTAAAAAGTGGATGGGGCATTACAAAGATCGAATGGCATGACCAAGAACTCATAATGGCCTTCATGAGTTCAGAAAGCAGTCTTTGGAATGCCTGCTTCTTTCATGCGAATTTGGTGGTAGCCTGAGCGAAGGTCGAGCTTAGTAAAGAATTGAGCCCCATTTAGTTCATCCAGCAAATCATCGACAACCAGGATGGGAAATTTATCTTTGACTGTCAACTTATTAAGGGCCTTGAAGTCTGGGCACATATGCCATCCCCATCTTTCTTGAGCACCATGACCACCGGCGATGAATAAGGACTAATGCTGGGACGAAGGACACCTACTTCCAAGAGTTCCTTGATTATTTTTTCTATTTCATTCTTTTGGGCAAACAGATATCTATATGGGCGCACATTTGGTGGTTGAGCCCTTGGGACCAAAGTAATGCTATGATCATGTTCCCTTCTCGAGGGTGGAAGCTCATGAGGCTTGTCAAAGACTGGTAGATGGTTGTTTAAGATCTGTTGCATCTCAGGATGAATATGAATAGAAGTGGGTTCGAAGGCTTGGATGGCATTAAACTAAGCTATAACTCCATGGTGGCCCTTTCTTAACAAATTTTCCATCTGATGTGAGCTGATGATAGAGGGACCTCCCGCCTAGAGTCTGCGGAGGGTATGTGTGTGGTTGTTCTGCTTAAAGCTCATATATAACTCCCAGAAATCCATTGTGATTGGGCCAAGTGTGCGAAGCCATTCAACATTGAGGACAATATTGCACCCTCCCATGTGTATGGCAAACATGTGGGTCTTTAACTGATAATCTCCCATTTGAAGTTTGACATTTTCATAGTGGCCTTCACATTTCATTGTTCCCCCCTCAGCAATTTGGACTTGGAAGTTAGAAATTGCTCAGACAAAACAATGCACTGCTTCCGCGACTCTTTGATGGATAAAATTATGTGTACTTCCACTATCAATCAAGACTACTACTAGGCGATGCTTAATAAAACCTCTGATTTTGAGAGTTTGAGGCGAAGAAATCCCTGCTAAAGCATGCAACGAGATGACTGGTTCTTTAGGTACATTGTTCTGCTTGTTCTCGTCTTCTTCCTCCTTTGGTTCCTCAAGTGGTGGGGCTTCCTTCGACGGACTGTGATCAGTAGCATCAATTGGAAAGAATTTAGGCTCCTTGCATTTATGCCCAGGGTAGTATTTCTCATCACAGTAGTAACATAAGCCTTGCTTTCTTCTTTCCGCAATTTCTGCTGGTGACACCTTTTGAACCTTAAGTGTCTGGGTAGTGCTTTGAGCCTGTGGGGGGCGACCCTTGGTGATGAAATTTGGGCGATTGGACTGGGCCGCTAACACATGTTCAACTTCACAAGCTATCCTACAAACATCTAGCCATGAGCTAGGGGGGTGCAGTTGGATGTGGGCTTGTATGGCTTCTTTGAGACCACTGACAAAACATTCCACGTAAAATTCATCGTGTAGACCTCCAGTGCGAAAAGCTAAAGCTTTAAAGGCTGAAATATATTCATTTACTATTCCTGTCTATCAGAGCTTAGTGAGACGACCCAAAAAGTCAGATTCCTAGTCAACGCGATCCATAAGATTTTTTTTGAATGTCTCCCACGTCAAGGGCCTTCCATAGCAACGTTGATGCCATTACCACCATTGCCATCTTTCATTGTCCAAGTACATGATACCCACACTAAGCTGAGTCGCATTATCCAGGATGTAATTCAGATTGAAATATTGCTCCATTTGTGCTATCCATGCAGCCAGGTGAGAGCCATCAAATTTGTACATGTCCAGCTTGGGTGGTCGCGGATGGGATTGTTGGTGGGTGCCCAGAGGTGAGGCGACTAGCTAGACTCACCCTCACTGTCTTCACGTGCCTCCACCTTGCCCTTAGAGAGTGTTGTATTTAAGTTCTGCATCAACGACATGAGCTCGGTCAATGTTGTTTCAAGTTTGTCGATCCTCTCATTCGCCATAGCTTGAGCTCTAGTTTCTACCATGCACCGATCCGATGTACTGGAAATTTTGGGACTGCCTGAATTTTTTGGCTCTAACAATTGAATTGTACCACCTTTCTCAGCTCGTCGTCCTGATTCTGATGGGCTAAGTCACCAATAAGTGCCCCGGGGGTTCTCAAACCTTTTTTTTTTTTACTCCGAACGGAGTTTTACTCCTTGCTTAGGAATACTGCAGTAGCTGAATCCTAGAAATGTCAATGCTGCTAAAAGTCCTGCAAAAATCACGCCCAGGTATAGGAACCCACACAACTACATAGATCTGGATGGCAGGTCTGATGATTTTGAGAGATCTGAATGGCTGATCTGATAGATCTGAATGGCGGAACTGATTACTACTGCTGCGAAAAAACCCCACTTGCGAGATCTAATTTGGCAAAGATTATACGTGATCCCGAGATAAAGAAGGGAACTATGGTCTCTAGGAGTGTCAAGTACTACAAATCACAATATACATAACGGTCTGACAGTAGTACTCGGCCCAATTTTTCAGGGCACTAACCAAGGAGGATCAACCGTACCCTTAGCCGTACAACCCGACTACCCTATCATACACGCGAGTAATCTCTCTGAGTGCTGTTCTCGGTGTACTATAGCAACACGGTCGATGGCTTATCTATGGCAAGGTTTCAAGGGAGCTAGGGGGCTTCCGATATACCCAGAGGGTACTTGGAAGACAATCTGTGCGCGGTTCTGTCTAATGCACTACTACTCAAAGGGGTACCCACACGGGTTACAAGGGAGTCCAACAAGCGTGACCACCTATTGTATTTCTTGCGTGCATGCCTCCCCAAATCTGCAGGTTTATGCGCTCAATGACAGATCCTGTGGTTTAAAGACGCCGGAACACGTCTCTAGCCAAATTTTTTTTTGCTAAAATTTGGAGATCCCACCGGCCCTCTAAAGTGCTCTGATACCACTTGTTATGCTCTTAACCTGCAAGACAATACCAGAAGACCAAATATGCAAAGAAATATACCCATAACATAGAATAATGAGAAATAACAACAAGTATTTTATTATTCAGAAAGCAATGTTCACTTGCCTCTTCGAGGGGGCAATCTCCAATAGAGCAGAGCTCGATTACAAAATAAGACACGATGCTCCTCGAGGGGAGTCTCTATCCTTTATATAGGATTCATACATGCAATACCATGGGGAAATACCATGGTTCTTATTAATACCATCTATTTAATACCATGGCCCATTTGCAACTAACTATGGTGCCTTCATTGAAGGCGGGTTAACCACTTACAATTATTAATTTGGGCTTTATTGACTCTTAACTATAACTATGACTCGATCCTATTACATATATAAGGGGTTTACGGTGGGACCCTAACATTTTGGCTTGTATTGATGTATTAATTAATGATACGTAAATATATAAAAAATCTCAACTTCAAAATATTGAACTTATAATTATTATTTGTTAATTTTGCAAAAAAATTGTAATTTTTATTACAAAATAATATTGCAAAGAAAAACAAAAACACAACTTTGAAAAACACTTTAAAAACAAACATCTTAGGAAGGAAAAAAAAGAAAAAGAAAAAGAAAATGACAACTTGAAAAATGGTTAAATACCAAACATTTTTAAAAAACGCACATACTTAAGACATAAGAAAATTTAAAGTTTCAAAAATATGCCCTGCCTCCCCCTGGAAAAAAAAGGTTGATGTTGTATTAATGCTTTTTAAAATCAACATGAAAATCACCAACATTTAAACAAAATTATCCATAATACACAAAAAAATCTAAGTGTCAAAAATAAGCCCCCTCCCCCAAAAAAAAAAGATCGATGTTGCATCAACACTTTTCAAAATTACCATGAAAATCACCAACATTTAGAAAAAAAGTCCATACTTAATACAGGAGAAAATTTAAAGTGTTAAAAATATGTTTCTAAAAAAGCTTGATGCTACATCGACTTTTGTGAAAATTGGCATGAAAATAATGATTTGATGTGACCTCTAAAAAAACGAGAACTCGGTATGGTTCTCGTTAAGCTGGTAACTTTGTTCCTAGTGGACAAAAACAAGGATGACTCCAAAAGCTAACATAAGCCTAAAAAAGTAAAAGAAATACAAGATATCGAATAAGAAAATATTAGACAATATACCTAACGTAGTTAATGCCTAGAAAAACCTGTCACTACCCAATTCCATAGGCATCATAGAGAAATGACATCCATCAAAACCAATGACATTCCTGTGTTATCGATGCCATACCAAGAGTTTATAGGTAAGAGGAGTGTTAATGGGAGGGAGAGAAAACTAAGAGAAAGGTCTCAAGAATAACCATCACAATTAACATCTCATTTTAATGTCTTCTTAGCAAGAGGGAAGGAGGATCCATGCTAGGAGGGGTTGGTCCTTCTCCCACGAAAAAGATGGTATAACTACGCACATACCCGAGGACCCACATGGATAACAAATACACAATTTCCTTAAAATCAACCAAACAACTTGTGGAGATGAAAAATCTTAGAAATAACAAAGTTAATAATTTCAGGCATAATAATGGAGTATGTGCAATTTTCATGAGCCCAACCTTGAAAATTTGTAAAAATTCAAGATGCTAACCTTTCAACCACCAACCTGTCATCCCTGTAGTTAGCATGGTATGAACTCACATGAGTATGATAATTAAATTGGATATCATATATTTTTCCCCTGGGGGAGGGTGACAACTACTTCGCTCTCCTTTATTACATAACGTGAGAGGGGGCTTCCCCCACTAACCCCTTCTACTCCCTTCCCACCAAATCTGGGGGTTTCTATTTCTATTCTTTTTCATTAAATAAAAGGCATATTTATTAGATATATTTCTTCATATACAAGAGCTGATGTAACATCTTCTAATACAATTGACATTATATTTCAAAAGTGTAACAACTACTTTTAATACACTTGGAATGTAGACTTTCTAAAAGCACTAATGCATTTGCACATTTTTCTATCTCAACCCTAGTGTTACTCAAATTCTTCTATCTCAACCCTAGTGTTATTGAAATCTAACATAAGTGATTTGAGATTGTTAATATAAACTATTTTTTTTTTGTAAGCTATGGTAGTGCCTTTTTTTTTCTATTTATATCAAAATAGGTTAAACCATATACATCGATTTGATGGCCTCAACTTGGCCAAATGGGAAACTAGGTTTGTTGGCCACCTCAAGTTATTATAGGCCATCCAATAACAAAAATTTCTAAGTCTATCAATCCATGCAATATAAATCACGCACCAACAACTGCTAAATAAGTTCCAGACAGTCATGCAACCATTACAAGGAAAAGAGAATACTGATCCTTAGAAACCAAAAATAATAAACAACTACAAGAGCTAAACTTCTCTGTCTTCCACGTTCTCTGGTGCTATTGCCACGTCCTTCGCTACTAGAATTAACTTTTTCAACAGTTGCTGGATCTCCTCTAGCTTACTGTCGTACATGATCATTGTGATTTGAAGATTCTTCATTTCTTTCTTCATGTTTGGCATGCCCTGGGCAAGCTCAGCCATTTCCCCTGCTACTTGTTCCAGTGCCTTTGCAAGTAAACATTTCAACACCTAGTAAACATGCAAGGCTTGTTTGTATAAAGTCATTCTTCCCCGAGTGTTTCCTGGGTCAGGAATGAGATCTCCCCATTCCTCTATTTCGGGCTCCGAATCTTATTCCATGACGTTTTCCTCCAATTCTTGAATAAGCTTGCGTATATCCGCATCAGTTCATTCACTCCTATTCCCATCTCCTGAGTGTCTCTGTCCCAGATTTTACCCTCCCCACTCCTGGTTCTCCTAATGGTCTGGCTACTCCCCGGATGCCCTCCCCTTGGGTCCGATATGTGAATACTCTCTATAATCTTCTCTGCCTCCCAAATTGCTTTTTTAAAGTCCTCAGCCTTCCCCTGTACCCAACACCTACTGAGCGCCTCCAGGTTTTCATTTTGGTCTTCACGGTTCCTTACCTTGCAAGAATCTCCCTCTGCATTCCTCGTCTTGTCCCCCTTCGCCTTCTTACTATGCACAACAGGGAGGATTTCAAACTCGCGTGGGCTTCTTCCTCTCACAACACCTCCAGACTCCCCTCCCTCCTCCATCATACAACAAAAGGGTGAAAGGGAAGTAAGAATTAGCACTGAGAGAACATGCCCGGACTGTCGCTCGGTTACAGAAGAGTCCAGCTTTCGCCTGGCCCTGAGCTTCTCCTTCCTTCGATGCGAACTAGTCTCGCTTACTCCCTCAGCCTTCCTCATTAACCCTCTCCCTTTTATTTTACATCCCTTCATTCTTCCGCCGTCGTTTCCTAGTCCCTCTTCCTCCACTCCCATGTCACCTCGACGCCTCGGGATTCCAGCAAGCCTGCATGATGCCCCCACGTCTCCCTGTGTAATTATTAGAACATTTGGTGGCCACTCTTGCCAGCCTCTCCCTTGTGTTGTCCTGTTAGCCTTCTTGTCCTTCTCTCTCACCCCAATCGGGGAATTGTTAATATAAACTATTAATCTACCTCTATTTTAATCATTTTTTTCCCAATATTATCCAACTATTTTTACTAAGTTTTGTGAAATCTAAATGAAAAATTTAAACATTAACTATGGCTTTCCCAACCAAAGCTTTTACCTTATCCTTCATAATTTTCCACTCTACTTTTACAACGTTTGAAAGTAATTCCCCACTATACTTTTACTCGTTTCGGTTTACATACTTTCAAAGATCATTTTTCATTAAAAATAACATTAATATCAAAAGTTTTCCATTACTTTTTCTTATTCTGTTAAAATTTTGAGAAATAAACTTTATATTATTTCAAATAAAAAAACATTGTGAAAAAAAAAATTAATAAAAATTTTATTTTAATGTAAATATTTTATTTATAAAAATATTTATAGTAATGTTTAATGTCAAAATTGAATTAACAAATATTTTAATATAAGATGTGGGATGCTAAAGAGCTGGAACGTAAACTGAATTTAAGGTGTTATAAGGAGGTGATCAACTCCATTCTCGAAAGTGGAAGGTGAAAAACAATGTCTTTCCTTTTAGATTCTCTAACTCTTGTCCACATCCTCTCTTAATTCCCTATCATCAACCACACCTCCAATCTTCTTGAATTATTAAGGCAACCCAACTATAATGATCTTGGAATGCTTCTTTCCCTCTTTCATCACACAAACAAGATTTGGAAGAATAACAATTAAACTCTCTTTTCTTGAAGTCCGATAAACCGCATTGATCTTAATAAACATTAATCATCATCATTATTATTATATAAAGCCACATTATATTATATAATTATTATACACTTATATTATATTTAACGATAATAATAAATAAAATTATTTTAAAAATATAGTTTAACAACACTAACCACATTTATTTAAATGGTATAATCAATTATAATCAAATACATTTTATATTTTACTTTTTACAATTAATTTATATATTTAATAATAAAAATGTTAATGCTACTTTTTATGAAACATTCCTTATATCCCTCACCTCCCTAATATTCATCCCAAATATTCATAATGATAATATATTCTTTTGAAAATAGCTCATAATGATAATAATATTGCTTTGAAAATAGTTCGTAAAAGTATAAAGTTTCTTCATCAAAATTATTTACATGTTATGGTTTAACGATACTAATTATCACTAATTAATTTTTGAAATAAATTTATAATTTAATAATGTTTTTGAAATAATTTATTTAATTATCATTTTTATATAATATATAATATATATATATATTATAAATATTACTTTAAATAAAATAATTTTATTTATTTTTAATTATATATAAATTATATAATATAATATATATATATAATATATAAATGATTGTGAAGTTTTGTATTTATTTTTAAGAGAAAATTTTTTTTCCATATTTATATTAATAACAATTTAATATCAATAAATTTTATATATTGATTAGAATTAAATCTGGGTCAACAAACCTATGACAAATCAAAAAATTTTATATTTAATTTAACAACATATAATTTTTAATTATAAAAATATTTAAACAATAAAACTAAAAATTTAATATTAGGTTAAACCATCTAAATTAGAAATATAAACTATATCTAATTGCCCAAAAAAACAAAAAAAAAACAAACAAATACGCTGAAAAACTAAAAATAAAATAGGATGGAATTTACATCTATCAAGATACATGAATAGCTTTTTAATTAGGCCGATATGCTTTCCTATGCATCAACAATCGTCAACACTTTTACCCTCCTCCGTTCGATCAGGGGAGACATTTTCAACCGTTGATTTGAAGTGTGACTGCTTTTTCCAAATATCAGTTGAGTTGCCTTCTTTTCACCGCCAAGTTCTGCTGTACACTTCATGGCATGGCAAGATATTTTTACTGCTTTTTCATAAGATTAGCAGATTTTTAGGCCTGTTAGGCCAGGTAGTAACTCCAATAGGCAGTAAAACTGATTCGTTTCATTTCATTAGGTAGGCTATTGTTATATACAAAAGGGTGTGACTGCTCAGTTCATCTTCTGATGACTGTTCACATTCCTAATTTAACTATTTACATAAATTCACCCAATCGTG
>APFE030094805.1:33991-46202 GCA_000404065.3 Pinus taeda
ATCATTATTTTTCAGTTCAAGAGTGAAGAGTTTAATCATGAGTTGAACAACTTCAAGTGCAGAATGTGAGTCATAGAGTTCTTTAAGATTTTGTAAGGCTTCAAAGGTAGTTGAATATGATGAAATATGGCGACTCACCTCTTCATTTATAGATGCTGCGATTAATGCATAAGCTTTGCTATTCTTGTTTTCCCAAATGACGAGCTCTTTGTCTAAGGTAGGCTATACTGGGTCATTGTCTCCTTCTCCGACACACACTCCTTTCCATAACTCATTGAAGATGAGGGTGTGTTTTATCATCCGGGACCATTCAAGATAGTTCTCCTTGCCAATGAGAACTATTCCTACCATGGAGATGATTGAATGCATTCTGTAAAAAAAAATTTGCTGATAGAAAAGAATACTTCTGCCAATATATAGTAACAATGTACTAAAAAATTTCTGTGGGAAACAATTTTGGTTGTTTAATTCATATCACATTCAATAATCAATCATTCTCCGCGAGCTCTACAAAGTTGGAGCAGCAACGACATCAACCGCGAGCTCTACAAAGTTGGAGCAGCAACAACATCACAATTTCAAAGCTCACTGAAAATAAAAACACCATAAATCCCTTTGATTCTCTAGACCTTGAAGCCAGTAATAAAAAATATGGCAGTGTTATAGTCAGTAATAAAAAAAATATGGCAGCGTTAAAGTGTTGGACAGTGTTTAAAATATGGGACAACGTTAAAATGTTGCCCTGAATCTCGTGCATAGAAGGTTTCTTCATAAACAACCTTTTTGGTTTACAGTTTGCAGCATCTTGAAAATGAAGCATCATCGTTCTATCATGGAAGTTCTCTCCTAGAACTAAAACATTTAACAATAGACTACTAACAAATCCTAAAACATACTAGACTGGCCTCTACAAGGCTATGACACGGTACGACTAATACTCGGACGGATACAGTTTGTCACTCTCAAATCTCTCACGAATCAGATAAGAGCTCTAATGAATCTGCTGTGCTTTTCTCACTTTTCAGTCGCTGCTCAATATCATACTTAAGCATTTCCTCCCTCATTTTTTTTTTTGCTTGTAACGAAGTTCGACGTGATACATGATATAGAATCCCAGAGCTCTTCCTACTAAGGTGCCTGTGAGGATTCGAAAGTGTGCCCGCATTCAGCTGTTACCATTTGATACCACATTCAAATGGAAATGCAACGTTAATATGGGACAACGTTAATATGATTCAATACTGCAGTCAACTGTTGATATCAGGAACGAATTTGTCATCGATGTGACCAGAAAATGGTTGCTGCAGAATAAGTTATAATAAGGACGCAATGGATTGAATCCAGACAAGCAAACAGACAGTGAAAACTGGCGTGGAAAGGGCAGAGCTGGTCGAGGATTTGCAGAGGAGTTATTCAGTCATGACAGAGCTATTCAAAAATTTAACGTACAACGCTTTTCAGGACAGAGGGGAATAAGGCAGAGGCAGAGGCAGAGGCTAGGACAGAGGGGAATAAGGCAGAGGCAGAGGCAGAGGCTAGGACAGAGGAGTTACAGGAGCATAATAGCTAAAACAAGGAGCTGGCTCTGATACCATGTCAGGCCAGGTAGTAACTCCAATAGGCAATAAAACTGATTCGTTTCATTTCATTAGGTAGGCTATTGTTATATACAAAAGGGTGTGACTACTCAATTCATCTTCTGATGGCTTTTCACATTCCTAATTTAACTATTTACATAAATTCACCCAATCGTGAGGATTAGGTGTCAACAAGGCCGATTACCAGATCACAATCCAATGATTTTTATTGATTCTTCCCAAATGGCAGTGATAAATTTGCAAAAAGATCATCGTATGCAGTCACTTCATGGAAAACCGCAGGCAAACTCGCTAGCATTCATTTGCCTATTACCTTTGCTTTGCATTCAGGCGTTGTGTTCTTTAATTTGATAAACAAGTACACGCTGTTAAGATGAACCCTCTGTCTCATACTTGCAAGAGCGTTTCAACAACTAATTCAATGCATGATGAGATATCGGATTCCTATTATGGTCAGAAGAAGATCGTCCCATTGAAAAACCAGGGGACTGCGGAGAAAATGGTACTGCAATTTTTTTATTGATGGGGAAACATCGGTGGACCTTCCTGCTTAGTGCTTAATTTTATATCGTTCAACTTAGTTTTTCGTTCGAATTCACCCACAACGAACTTGCTAATGCACATGTTAAGGTAATTACTCTTTGGTCTAAATTACTCGAATATTCTTTTGTCAACTGTGGTTCTCGACTATTTCATTATTCTTCTTTCCGGTGATAATTCCTTTCCATCATTACTTTTGCCTCTAATTATATTGGTTAGGGTTTCAAAGGGGAAGCCCTAGACTAGTTTTCTATAAATAATGCCTCTAACTTCAAGATTCCAAGGCGTATGTGGTTTCGTTTGACTCCCGCCGGGCAAATTTTGTTTGAGTTCTAGTTTTCTCTTTGCACAAAGGGATTTCTTTGTCGGCAACACTCACCGCTTATATATTTATATATAATTTCATTTGGAACAAGGTTCTGTGTCTTTGTCTTCGTGCTATATGAACATGTATAACTCTTACTTTCTCGGTCTAAACTCATTATAGTGCTCATAATAATTTTTTTGAAGGACTTCTCGTATACCCTAACTGATGCCGGCTTATCTTTTTGTTTGCAGGTGTGTTATGAACACGAGTATCCTAGGAGACCCCCTTGTTCTAGACAAATTATACACAATCTTTTCATCTCAGGTATGCCATTTGCAGGTTCTTACAAACGTTTTATTTTCTATAAAATTGGACAGGTTCTCAAACTTGATGGCCGAGACCACTCCAGGATTCCAAGCTCAGGGTTTATATGCATTCAAGAGGTCTTTGCACTGGCCAACTTTATGCAATTTTTCCCGTAATACCTTAAGAACCATAATTGTATATTGCTAGCATCAGTCGGTTCACTATAATTATTCATCTCACCACTTGGAACTATATTTATTTATAAATATTGTTTTGTTATAGCTTTCTTTGGGTTTGTTGTATTTGCATTTCTCTGTATGTGGTTAGTCTTGCATGGTCAGATTATATAAACTCTTTATGTTTATATATATATATATATATATATATACACACACTTCTGGTCTATGAGAAAACTATATACTGAATTCAAATCGAACCCTTTATGGTTATTTATGGTTAATATTTGATAAAGCCCAATTATGCATTTTCTTTATTTATTTTAATGCTACGTATAATTACAAGGTATGTTCATGATCTTAGTCTAAATAGGAAGGTATTTTGAAATATTTATTTGATAATGAAGAAGCATTGATTTTATATTTCCTCCACATGGAAAATAATATTTTGTAGCTTATATTTTGTAGCTCATTTTTTTCCTTAATCTATGATATTTCTATTGTATTCTATGATATTTTTATTGTTCTTTTTAGTTTCAATAGGTTTGTATTACCATGTATAGTTGTTTTTTTTTCTTCATTTCACATTTGCAATTACTTTACATGTTATCTAAATGGTTTACATACTTTTCCAATCATAGAAACAAAATTTTATTTTATATTTATTTACTCCCCCACAATATTGCTAGGCCAAAGGCTTCACAAATCTTGTTAATGGAATCACTAGACTTCTTCTTAGCTCTAATCTCCTCAGTATATAGGACTGATATTCT
The DNA here is from genome assembly GCA_000404065.3 of Pinus taeda. Classification (NCBI taxonomy): domain Eukaryota; kingdom Viridiplantae; phylum Streptophyta; class Pinopsida; order Pinales; family Pinaceae; genus Pinus; species Pinus taeda. The sequence continues at coordinate 37,692 of APFE030094805.1, forward strand.
TGGGTTAGATAAATAGGGTTCCCCTAAACCCTGGAGCTTCTAAGATGAATGCACTCTTATCTAGGATGACCCTAGAGACCCTAATATTAATGTAATTAATTATATTTTATTCAAAAGTAAACTTCAGTCTATGAATATTATATTTTTCTCAATGCTAATTCTACTACTTGTTTTGTCCATAACACTCCCCATAATTTTCACAAATCAATTAACTCTTCTAGAAAAATTCAACAATTTCAATTTAATAATCCTATCGGTCTCTCTTTGTACCTTTTGGGACAATTGCTAGTATTACACATATCATAGCATCCCAATATTACATAAATCATAATAGAAAACGACGATATGCTCCCAAATTTGAGCTTAAAGCTTGGATTCACATGATCAGTGTCCTAATATTACGCGCAAATCATTCTGATCCCCACATATAATTCATCTTTTACATTACACACAAATCAAGAAAATCCCATACAGATGGCCCAAGATTTATAAAAGCATATCAAAGTGCTGAAATATGATTATAGCGATGAGATCGACACGAAGTTCTTAATCACCGTGGTATTTGAACGTATTTTCAAAGTGCAATTTTGTTCGGAGAAGCAATCAGTGGAATAGTTTTTTTCAATACGGAAAAAGGATAATTTGCATTAATGTCAGATGATATTATAAAAATTACATATTGTCTAGCAATTTTATGCCAAGGACAAAACCATAATAATACAAGTCTATAAGAAGTCTCCATGAGACGTGACTTCCTCTGAACAGTGCAAGGAGGGTACAAAAATATGAGATAGATATTGAAATTTGTATGAGATTATTGTACAAACCAAAACATTAGGCAAATATAAACATTATCCCTGTTGAAATTTTAAACAATATCTGCAAAGGAGAAACCTCGCTTCACAAAGGACACTGTGAGAAGCCCAATGGCCAAGAAAAATAAGAAGCAAAACAGGTAGAGAGGAAGCAAAATACAGTTATGTTCCTAGGAGGGAAAAATCCTCCATGTGATAAATGATATTACCCAGAAGAATATCCATGTACCATTTACCCGGTTGAAGTAATAGCCCTTTCTTCGACAAACTGTCTGTTTGCACATTTTGAGATCCGTCCACATGTTGGATAGAATAATCCTTTTTTGCTTCCCAGAAATACTCAATTCTATTCATCCATCTGGTTAGTAGTTCATTTTTTATTGAAAGTTTCCCTAGGACATGGTCAATAATGATTTTAGAATCTCCATAAATGTGTAGAGCCGGTATCTTTAGGAAAGTATTGAAAAATAGGAGACCTGATATTGCCACTGCTTCAACTTTGTTATTTGTGCATTTCCTTCCATTCCAATAAATGTTGAAATCCTGATGATCATTTATAGAGATGAAAATACCATAGGCACATGTCCCGTTTGGTGCTGCTCCATCAAAAAAAGCCCTAGGGTATTCCAATAAAGAAATTTTATGTCCCCTAATTTTATTTTTATACTGATTGATCTGAGGCATATAAGAGTTATAGAGAGAGATGATCTTGTAAAGTATTAGCTGAAAATCTTCCTGTTTGTTTTGAAACAGAACTTTGTTTCTCCACTTCCAGATTGTCCATATGGCAATTTGTGGGATGGATCTCCAGGAGATTTTCTGTACACTCCACCATTCAAATGCATCTTTAACAGAAGAGTGAATTGTAAAATTGAAACCAAAAAAAGAAGATAGTTTCCTCCATACCTGAGAGGTGATTTTGCAATTAAGGAAAATATGATCATTATTTTCCTCTTCAACTTTACAAATTAAACAAAAACCTGGCCTTGTCCATTGTCTCTTTTGTAGATTTTCCCAAGTGAGGTTTTTATTATGGAAGACATGCCAAGAGAAAATAATGATTTTGCTAGGGACACCTGTTTTCCATAATGGAGTAGGGAATTGATAATCTGAAAGGGAAGAATAACTCCTGGATAACGTTAAATAGGTCTCAACAACACTTATGTTTTCCTTCCCCCTTTTCCCCCTCTAGGTGAGAAAATTGTGCAATTCGATGCGGCAGAAGCTGATATTCCTTATGATCAACAGAGTCTTGTTCCATTGAAGGGCCAAATTACCTTGAAGACCCATCTCTTGGGCTTCTTTCCATATGGAAGAAGGTCCCTGCTAGCCTGCAATGACCTAACTCCAAACGAAGATTCCTGAATGATGTAAGGCAATTTTAATTTGCTGTAGTGTAAAGTAATCTTTCTCTGTTCCAGAAATGGGGTCAAAATCAATGTACACACTCTTCCCATTCTGTAAGCTCCAAGAGAGATTTTGAAGGAAAAAAGACTCAATTTTACGAAAACTTAGCCAGATAGTAGAGCCATGTAAGGATCCTATAGTGCCTTTCTTGTACCAAAAGGTGAAATATTTGTTGCCCATATACTTCCTTCTTATGGATCTACTCCACAAGCCTTCACCATATATACCCCTCCATAGAGATTTACATAACAAGGCTATTCCAAATTTACGAAGATCCATGATCCCCCAGCCTCCTAGATCCTTAGGGAGAGTAATGTTTGAAAGTTTTGTTAGATGAAATTTCCTTTTTCTTTACATCCACCCCAGATGAAATTTGCTGTCAGTCTATTCAGCGATTTTATAATGCTAGCCAGAATGTAAAAAAGGTGGGCCCAATACACGGACAATTGTGTTAAAACAGAGTGTGCTAGTACAACTCTTCCTCCCATGGACAGGCATTTATTTTCCCAGCCAGATATCCTTTTGAAATAACGATCAATGATCCATTGCCAGTCTGTTGTAGTATAGCAAGAGGGTTTAAGGTGATATCCAAGATATTTCATTCCATCCTTTATAACCCTTACTTTAAAGTTAAACAACTCTACCATGTATTTAATGATTTCCTTGTCACATTCCCCATGATAGAAGAATGATTTACTTTCATTTATTTGTAGGCCTGTAGCCTTTTCAAAATTCTTCAGGATGTTATAAATACATATCCAGGTTAGACGACAAAGCATTCCGAAAATCAAAATATCATCCACAAAGAGACTGTGAGAAATGTAATTTCTTTTACTGATCATTAGAGGTCGACAATGACCCTCTGAGACAACCCTTTTAATATGCAAACTTAGGCAATCCATTGCCAGAATGAACATAAGCGGGGAAAGGGAACATCCCTGTCTCAGAACTCTAGCAGTAGGGAAGAAAAAAGAGGGCTATCCATTGCTAAGGATAGCAAAATTAACATTCTCAACACAAGCCATGATCCAATTTGAACAAGAATGATTAAGACCAATTTTGGAGAGAACACATCTTAAAAAACCCCAATCAAGACAGTCATAGGCTTTCTTGAGATCAATTTGTAAAATTGCAGCGTCAAGTTTTTTTGTGTAGAGAGTGTAGATTTTCCTGAGTGTTTGCAACCGCATCATGGATATTTTTGTCTTGAAGGAATCCGTGTTGTTCCTGTGAAATGAAGTTGGACAGGGTACTTCGGATTTTGCAAGCAATGATCTTTGAGATAATTTTATAGATTGCATTACACAGAGATATAGGTTTGAAATTCGAGAAGAAGATAACGTTTTTCTTTTTTTGGAAATCATATTGTACAAATTTGTTATTTTTGAATGGTTAACTAGTAATTAGTTATGTTTTTTTTCTTGTTATATAAATATTTTGACTCACTCATATTACGTAAAAAAATGTAAATTAAAAAAAAAAAAGCCAATATTGCATAGAGCAGAGGGTGAAAACCTGCTCCGTTAAGACATTCCTTAGTGTAAAGTCACCCATTTGAAACTCCTTGGACACAAATCTAGGCATACTAAGAGCTAGTGTGCCAGACCTGATCCTAGGTGATTTTGATAGCTTAGATACCCCTCTGTCACAACCAACCAAAATTTTAACCCATAGAACTTTGGATTAAATATAAATGGATGTTCTATTAAAATACTCAATGTGAAAAGGTCACCTCCAAATCTCCATAAATATTTACCAAAAAATTTAAAAAATAAAATTAATTATTAAAATAAAAAGGCCATTTAACAAAAGTTGTTACTTGAAAAGTTCAAATTCGCCATAAATATTTACCAAAAAAAAAAAAAAAAAGAAAAAGAAAAAAAGAAAAAAAAAAATCATTAAAATAAAAATTACCTTTAACAAAAATTAAGTGAAAAATTCAACAGTTCAAATGCCCATAAATATTTACCCAAAAAAATAAAATTGATTATTAAAATAGAAATAACCCAAAGTTCGCCAATTCAAATCCCATGGATATAGAAATGACGGTGGGCAAAAGTGAAAATGGATCTAGTAGTGTAAGGTTTAATTTAATTTAATATTTTTGATAAAGTTTAATTGCTTTATCATTTTTGTTTTGTTTTTAATTAAATTATTATTGCAGTGACGTAATGATCAGGTTTTGCTATTAATTTGACTGTACTGATTTTTTTTTTTTCAAAGAATTTCATGTTGTACATAGTCTTTTGGTTTTCGGGGTCTCCTAGTGGTGATGTGCCCCCCAACAAGGGGTCAAAGCCCAATGTATGGCGTCAGCAGTGCACGAACTAATAAATAAAAGCTTTGAAATTACTTGTAAACCAGATTCGATTTTTGTGTTGCCGTAATGCTCGCCAAATCGACCATGGAGCTTCTAACCGCTATGGAAAGACGATCATGGGTGAAATTTTAATGCGATTTTTTGAAAGTTTTTTTGGTGGGTTTTAATGGTCAAAATCCGGCAGTAATTTATTGGAATCACCATTTTAACTGTAACAAATAAAGATTTAACCTCAATTTCTTCCGCCACATTATGTCACTGGAATCTCCAAAAAGTAGCATTATAGACAACTCCAAGATATGCTACTTGAAAATGGAATAAGAGAAAAACTTCACATTATTTATGGTTTAATGGTTAAAATAGAGATACTTACTCTTTGCTGAGATAATTTAAGCAGCAATTTAAGTAAAAGTGAATTTAAGTGGGATAAAAATTGTACATTTCACAATGATAATTTCATATGAACATGATGTATGGTGATAGGGATAAAAGTTGTACAATGATAGATACAGTCATAATTTTATACAATCAAATGAACATGATGTATGGTCATATAGAAATGGTCCTACAATTGTATGGCAATTTTATAGAATGATGTGGATAATTTATATAGTTGCTTTTATAGTGAATACCTTAATTATATTTTCAAGTTTTTAAGAAACAACAAACAAGAAATTTAATGTTTAAATATTTAAAATAAATACGAAAGTATATAAATTTATATTATTTTACAAAATTTATATTTATTTAATAATACCTATTATATAATTCTATTAAAAATAATAATTATTTTTTATTTTAAATAATTTGTTTTTTTTTTTTAATTTATTGAGAATATTATTTTCAAACATAAGCCTATGCATTGCACAATAAACAAAAGTCACACAATGACCATGTGATTTTGCATCACAGTTCCTATTTAAAATAATTTTTAAATTTATAAATAAATTAAAAGTCAAAAACATCCTTATATATAATTTAAAAAAATTCATATATATAAATTACAGCTCAAATATTCTATTCCTAACACGACACCACACTCTATCTAAACGATTATTATAAAAACAACTACATGGATACACTTGCCTAGTTTGGAAGATGGCATCTATATTTTTATTTTAATTATTAATAATTACTTAGTAGATTGTAGGGATTTAATCTCAATGGGATATTTACAAATCAAAAGTTGAAATTGATCTTCAAAGTAATTATGCCAGTGACCTTTTAATTATATTAAACAATTAAAAAAATATCATATGAACAAGTGTCATATGAAATGATGAGTAAAAATAGTTATGCCTCTTTCCCCTTTTATGTAAATTAATTTAAAAAAAATTATATGAATATGTGTCATATGAAATGAGTTGTGGTTTTTTGGGCATGTGGTATTGATAAGCCATGATATTGGCTCATGGCATTGTAACAAAGTCTATTTACATATTAACAATCTCCATGTTAAAGTGGGGTGAATCTCCATGGTTACAAATCTTATTACATGTTTTTCTAAATGTATATGTGTAATAATAATTTAAAATAAAGTAATAATTTAGTTAAGTTCTATGATTTTTTTGATTTTGGTAATTTTAAATGAATCATGAAATGTTTTGATGTTTATCATAGATTGATGCTTATGAGTGTTTAACAACCATATAACTTAGATGGCTACATTTGAAATTCATTAAGTAAATTATAAATGTTCATTACCAACCAACCACCTTTCTTTCTATAATTTAATTTCTTTTCACCCTTAGTTTTATTCATAATTTTGAATGATCTAACTTAATCATTATTTAAACTTAAATGCAAACTAGTTAATTTTTTTTCTTGAAGGAAAAATATCTGTATTCTATTTATAGATGAAATAAAATACATGAGCAAATGATATCCAACATTCAAGTGACTTTTTGCCCAAAAAAATATGCCTTGAAAAGAAGATACAACATAACAGTCCTAGAGAAGTTACACAAAAATTACATATCCTTGTAATCCCATGATCGCTCCATGAGAAGGAGAAATTCCAAAAGAAATGTCACATTGCAAGATCTTGCAATAGTTTTTCAAGCCCTTGTTGGCGCATGGGAGCAAAATATCTTGTATGTATGTCGTTTTGTATAAGTCGTATATCTAATGACCACAATATTTTCCATCATATATAAAGAGTGCTATAAACATAAAAACATATATCCTGCTGCATATAAACCTATCCACAAGTGACCCAACTAGTTCACAAAAAGTAACTGAAGCATCATGAAATTCTGTTAATCAGTCCTAGGGGTGTAGACGAAGGAGGCAGAGTAGGCCTTCTTTATTTTCTTCGATTGTCTGATACCTATAGCCATTTCCAATCTAGTTTTTGATAACTCATTTGGATATTGATTTTCTTCCCTGTAAACATGAGTAAAAGATATCTGTGAAAAATGTTTAATTCTAAGCATAATATTCTAATAGAGTGGAAAGAGATTGTGATTCCTTAATGTAAAGCTTCCATTCATCCAATTTATTATTGTATGTGAATACCCATATATATTTAGTTCCCTGATCTGCATGTATTTGACAATTGTAAAAGTAACTCAGAGTAAAGATTCAACAAAGTTGTTTGTAGCATGCCCAATGATACATGAGAAAGATATGTAGTGTGATTTTGTCAGATATAAATGACTCCTTACACCTCCTGCCAATGGAGAGTGATGAGCGGCCTCGTACAAAAAAGGCCCATGGATTTTTCTTGTTGATAATGGAAGGAATCCTGTCTTTGGGGCCTTTATTTATTTTATTTGTAGGGAGAGAGTCCTAGATTAGTAGGCTCTTTAGAGAAACTCTTAGATATGATTTACCTTGGTCTTCAAAAACAATTCTCTTTCTTTCAAGCTAGATGCCCCAGCATATAACTAGAGGAAGGGATTTGAGAGATGCTCTATATTTTTTGTCTATCTAGTTCTTTAAACAATCCTCGTTCAAGGTCCCATCCCAAACAAGAGCCATTCTAACAATATTTTTCAATTTCTTCCATACATTTATGGAAAAGGGGCATTGGACGAAAAATGTGTGGAATTGATTCAAAATCATTTAAGTGGAGGGGACACCTGCTCGGGTTTGAAATGATATTTTTTGGAGGATATCCCATGTAAGAGCTTTATTTCTTAGAAGTAGCCACATGAATAATTTGGACTTTGGTGGAAAGCTAAGCTTCCAAAGTTTTTTTTCCCACCACAGAGGAGGGAGATCAACATGAGGCTAAGCCAAGGCTACATACCCAAAATTTGGGTTGTATAGACCAAAGGGGGCCAGATATCAGACCAGTTGATCCTTCATCAGAGAGAGGGAGACAACAATGAGATCAAGTAGCGAGACATATTGATTCCATTGGTCAGCAAAATCCCCTTCCAAATCAAGAGTATGCGTGCATTTCCAGGTTTGGCCGCCTATATTTCCTTATCAATTGGAGGCTTGGCTTAGATAGTAGATTCCTTCCTCATTTTGTTGACTGACGAAGGAATTGGATTTGCTAACTGAATTGTTATAAACCTTCACTACCCACCAACATTCTCTAAGATTCAATACTTCAATTACAACATTACTCATTGTTTCTTTCAATTTTGTTTTCTGGTTGCTTCCTATATAGAATAAGGGAGGATTCATGGAAACTGTGTTTATCATTTTAGTTTCCCTTTATATGGGTTTTTATTTCTATAAATTTTGTATTCTTATGGATATAGAGAAAAGTTAACTATTAACTTTGTTCATGCTTTTTTAGATATATGGAAGTTACAATAAAATACACATAATCTCAAATTAATTCAAGTTATATTGGGATTATGCAAGTTATTTTGCCTAGAGGAACATTTTACAACCCAATATGATGAAAATGTGAGGTTCATTCCATGCTCAACATAGAGTTGACATGTACACTTAAAAATAAAAAAATAAAAACTAAAAAATAACAAATCCATTCAATTCAATTTATTCTAT
>APFE030094805.1:47179-76226 GCA_000404065.3 Pinus taeda
TTTAATACCTCTCTAAACTGACAACTCAGTAAATATAGAATTAAATAAATCTATCCTGATATATTCCAATTATATATAGTACTTATAATTAACTCCATATTCAAATATTTATTTTGATTACAGATTTCAATTGTAATTATGCAGAGTTAGAATCCTAAAATATATATTCAATTTCTATACGTTGTGATTGATTGCAAAACGTAGATATGGATTTGGAGATGCAAAAATACAGTAAAGTTTCATTACCTTTTATTTTTTAAATTCACACGATTATAATATAATCGATAACGTTGACTTGGACATATGCAGATTTCAATTATATATTGCTGGGTTTCAACTTGTAGAGTGTATATTCAGTTTATGTAGGTTGTGTCTTATTGTAGAGTGTATAGTTCTATTTTTTAAATAATCGTTAATCGATAATGTTAATTTGGACATATATAGATTTAATTATATATGATTGGTTTTAATGGGTAGAATGTATATTTTGTTTAGGTAGATTGTGAGTTATCGTTAATCGATAATGTTAATTTGGACATATATAGATTTAATTATATATGATTGGTTTTAATGGGTAGAATGTATATTTTGTTCAGGTAGATTGTGAGTTATGGTTTAATATATATGGTATATAATGTGATTGGGTTTAATGATTAAGAGTATATGTTTTTTAAGTGATATTTAAAAATTAAAAGATAAAATATGTTAGTTTTCTAAATTCAATAGTTAAATCGCCACATAGAAGTAAGTTTCTTATTTGATTAATAATAAATTTATGTATCAATTTAATGTCTTAAGGAGCATTCAACCCAAGGAAAATCATTATATTTTAGTAGACATAGAGGGGTCATGTATTTTAAGGAAGTTGGTTTCCTAAGTCTCAAATTAATGTAATATTTAGGCTTTTAAGTGATTAGAATAGGAATTAATTAGATGTTGTGAGGCTGTTTGTAAATGCTCTCGAATAAAGGAGAACATGAGTGGTTAGTAATGACAAAAGAGTTAGAAGTCAATTATAACTCTTAAAGCAGTTCATGATTCGAGGAACTAGAGAGAGCCTTAGGAATTAAATGAAGTTAGAAGTGGACATAGAGGATAGAGGACATTTAGGAGTCAGTTTAGTAGATTTAGGATTTGAACCAGAATTAGTTAAAATAACCTTTCTGGTATAAATGTAAGCCTATGGGTAGAGTGAAAGAAGGAGGCCACTAATACTGAAGAACAGGCCTGTGAGAGACAGAGAGTCTCGATATGTATTATTTCTTCATATTTATATATACAATGGATGATTCCATAACTATGTTAGTATGTAAAATGAGTGTATAATGAATGAATGATATACGACGTTGTAGGTTATGTAACAGGGTTATAGACAGAGTTCTATAGAATGTGCAGAGAGGAGAGAATGATTTAGAGGAGTCATTAGGGATCTTGGAATCTAGCTGAAGAATCAGAGGAAGATCTAGAGAGGAAGCGAAGGGAGAATTCGTGGAGTTAAGCTCTGAGGAAGCGAAAGAGTGAGAACCCGAAACAAAGAAGAAATCCCCAAAATCACAAAGGAACCAATGAAAATAACGTAAAGTCTAAGTAAAAGGGACGATCAGAGAAGTGAGGCGTTGGCGTAGAGTAACCATTGGATCTCAGTGATCAACGGTCCATATTAAACAATAGAGGAACCTAAAGGAGCTATCGGAACTGACTGATGGAGTAGATCAACAATCATTGCATGTGAAAGAGCACAGGAGTTAACGCAGTGAAAAGGCGGATTTATAACCTCGAGTGGTATTTCAGGCGTCAAAGCAGTGGTAAGTGGTATCGAGGGATTGGCTCCGATTCCACTAATTGGAAGACACGTAGCAGCGGAGGAGTGAGGGGAAACCACTTTATCGAGCGGTTAACCCTCGTGTGTGTTGTCAACCCGAAGCAAATGTGAATCATCGGGGCTACTAAAAGTAGATCAATGACAGAGGTTTAATATACAAGTTGGTCGATCGGGGATCGAGGTATGGAAGCGACATGTGATAATACGAAGGGCCGATGGGTGCGGACCTGATGAAGTTATGAGCATGGGTTTATAAAGTTTGAAGTTTGACAGTTAAATCACATATCAGATGCGGAGGAGGTGTGTATTAATGTGACCCGTGGAGGAGCCGATACCCGGTTACGATAAAGGTGGAACCTCGGGAAGCGTGTCAAGATCGTACTAAAGCAGAAAGGTTTGTTTTGTGTGTATTTCCTTTGTAATGGTTTATAAGGAAATAGTGCTGATGGAAGGTTTTTACATGTTAATTATATATCACCAATGTTAAGAAAGGAAAAGGTTATATATATGTGGTTAAGGGGTAATGAAGGTTAATGAGAGGGTTTTAAAAGTCCCGATAAGTATATATGGCTAGGAGTTAGCCTTTGTTGATTAATAGGGGGCTTAACCATTGGAGGGGAAGATTTTGACTCCTTTGAGAGTAAAATACCTATGACAAATGTGTTTATGCATGGTACATGCATACTGTGGGTGTAAGAGGGGGTAACCCTACGTCATTTTGGTATCAGAGCGAATTGTAATTGAAACAATTGGTGTTAGAACAAAACAAAGCAATTCTATGTGAAAGAATTGAGAACAAGTTATGTGTCAAATATGTTTATGCAGGCAAGGAAGGATTAGATTCTAATTTGACAGGAAGTAGGTACACAAAGGTGATGTGTAGTAGAACTTGCAGATGCAAGAGACAAAGGACAATCCATTCAAGGTACAGGTGGAATGGTGAAACAAGATCATGCTAAGATCTTGAAGGTGAGGTGATATGTTCTGTTTTGATTTGAGAATGTGTGTTAATACATTGGTATGCAGGTGACAACATAAGAAGGTAAGAAGGTTGCAACAATATAGAGAAAGGAGTGCTTGAATTGGTTCCAAAGGAAATAACCAGAGAGATGGTAAAAGACTGAGCTCAAAGGAGAGAAGCTTAGTGAGGCACATATAGCAAGAAGGAGACTTGTTACTGCAGAGGTATTGTTGCAGCTCACAAAGGTAATTCCACAAAGGATGTGGGTAGAATTTCTAAGGTAATGAAGGAACCTGGTAAGACTTTCTAAGTGAAAGAAGAGGTGGTCAGAACCAAGTATTTCATTGTGATTGAAATACAAGAGGACAATTGTGTTCTTGAGAAGCGCAGATAAGTTGAAGCCTAGAAGGAGCAGAGAGAAGTGCTCAAAGGAGGTTCCAGAGATAGAGAACCAAGGGCTTGCCAAAAGAACAAGTACAGAGGCAAGCTTGGTGAGGTAAGTTGCAACAAGGAGGAATTGTTGTTGCAGAGGTTTTAATGCAGCTCATAGTAAGTGAGTAAGGAGCTCATGAAGATAGAGAAGAAGAAGATGGCTACTGATAGTTATAGTAGAGGTTCTGAGGAAGACCACAACAGAAGAAAGATGAAGAAAGAGGATGCCAAGGCAAATGGAAAGAGGATGAGTCAAGAGGAAATTGACAAAGAGGTTACAGAGTTAAAAGAACAACTCGATGCATTAAGGAGAACACTTAAGGAAAGCCAAAGACTAGGTTGGGTCTTAATGAAGAAGCCAATGGAGTGGCATAAGTTGCAGAGAAGGCTACAATAAAAGCAAGTAAGGTGGCTGAGCGAAAAACTGAAGGAAGTTGAGTTGGAAATGGAAGAGTCCATTTGTGAACCAAAACAGAGAGAAATTCAGTGAGAAAGTGAAGATGAAGACTTGAAGACTGAAATTTCAAGTGAGGCCAAAGGGTCACATGGTTTTAAATCTAACAATTTGTGTATGTTTGCAGGTGAAACATGTAAACAAGGACAATTTGTTGATATTGTCATATTGGAGGAAGAAGACAAGCATAATCTAAATTCTGTTATGGAAGAAGATGAGATAGATAGGTCTCATAAATAGTTGGGGAAAGATATCAAGCAACCAAATGAAGGGCTTGAGGAGATTGAAGAGGAGACCATCGAAGAATTTCTGAATCATATGAAGGATTTAGACAACAAGGAGATATGATGGTTGAAACATCAAGTAGGACCACATGGTCTTATGTTTTTAAGACTGATAGTTTGTCTGTGGATGCAGATGGTGAGACAAGGATAGCTCTTAAAGAAGGTAAACAACAAGAGATTAAAGGAAAACTTGAAGAAGAGACTATGTTAGCTGAAAACATAGTAAAGGATTATTAGTTCACTATGATGATAAGCACAATGGAAATAGCCATGGAAACTGTTGAGACAGTCAGTGAAAAGGAAGGACATCTACTGAAAGATGTTAAGAAAGAAGAAACCTATGAAAATGATTTAACATTGGGAGAAAGGACATATGATGATTTATCAATAACAAAGGAAGGTATGGAAAATTGTGTGAAATTTCCAAATTCTACTCCAATTGAAATTATTGAGTTATATAGAAAATTAGACTTTCAAAGAAGGGAGTTGGAAAAACATAAGATATATAACCAAGATAGATTGTTGAAAAAGGAAGACAAAAAAATTGTCATGAATGATAATCATAAGAAAAAGGAGATGATAATGAAAGTTCAGCAAATTGACACTGCAAAAGAAGAAGTTCACTACAGTGAACAAGGACAAAAAGACATCATTAGAACATATGGTGTGGAAGAGAGATAGTTGACAGTCTCATGAATTCTTTTGAGAATTCCAAACATCATACTGATGTGCTAACAGATGAGGAAGAAACAAAGCAACAAACTGAACTGTTGCCAAAGGAAGATAAGGCACAAAAGCCTTATGTTTTTAATTTTAACAAGTGTTTTGTGAGTGCAGGTTTTGTTGTAGATGCTGAAGGAAATTTAACACAAATGAGCAGCCAAATAAAGGTGAAAGAAGAAGATTCTGTGGAAGAATTCAATCCATGGAACAAAGATGCTCAATTGCTGGAGAGAATGCTGGAAAGTCATGATTCATTGCAGACAAAAATAAACATGAAAGATGGTAAGGATGAAAGGGTGGCAATCAGAATAGGTGAAGAACAAGTAAGAGTAAGTGATAGCATTCAAAAACTTCAAGGAGACGAACAACAAATTGAAGAGTTGATGTGCAACAACAACAACCTAAAGCAGAGAGAAAGAAATAGCAGTAAATGACAAAGTATGGACCAGACCAAGAATATGCTAGACACAAAGGTTGAAGAAATGTGGCAGTTAATGATGAAGCAGTCCATATGGAGGAAAATGATAGCAGTAGGAAGGATGATCAATTAGAACTTGAACCTAATTGACAAGGAGAGGAAGATGAAACAAAATATAGCAAACATACAACAACAACAAATGTGCAAAGCATTTGGCCAATTATAAAACAAAGTACGGGATCCAGAAAGACAAATATCAGAACCACATGATCAGGAGATCATGAATATTTTCTACTTTGGGAGTCTGATGCAGGAGCATTCAACCCAAGGAAAATCATTATATTTTAGTAGACATAGGGGGGTCATGTATTTTAAGGAAGTTGGCTTCCTAAGTCTCAAATTAATGTAATATTTAGGCTTTTAAGTGATTAGAATAGGAATTAATTAGATGTTGTGAGGTTGTTTGTAAATGCTCTCGAATAAAGGAGAACATGAGTGGTTAGTAATGACAAAAGAGTTAGAAGTCAATTATAAATCTTAAAGCAGTTCATGATTCAAAGAATTAGAGAGAGTTCCTAGGAATTAAATGAAGTTAGAAGTGGACATAGAGGATAGAGGACATTTAGGAGTCAGTTCAATAGATTTAGGATTTGAACCAGAATTAGTTAAAAGAACTTTTCTGGTATAAATGTAAGCCTACGGGTAGAGTGAAAGAAGGAGGCCACTGATACTTAAGAACAGGCCTGTGAAAGACAAAGAGTCTCGATATGTATCATTTGTTCATATCTATATATACAATGGATGATTCCATAACTATGTTAGTATGTAAAATGAGTGTATAATGAATGAATGATATACGACGTCGTAGGTTCTGTAAAAGGGTTATAGACAGAGTTCTATAGAATGCGAAGAGAGGAGAGAATGATTTAGAAGAGTCATTAGGGATCTTGGAATCCAACTGAAGAATTAGAGGAAGATCTAGCGAGGAAGCGAAGGGAGAATTCACGGAGTTAAGCTCTGAGGAAGCGGAAGAGTGAGAACCCGAAACCCTGAAGAAATCCCCAAAATCACAGAGGAACCAATGAAAATAGCGTAAAGACTAAGTAAAAGGGACGAGCGGAGAAGTGAGGCATTGGTGCAGAGTAACTATTGGATCTCAGTGATCAACGATCCAGATTAAACAACAGAGGAACCTAAAGGAACTATCAGAACTGACCGATGCAGTAGATCAACGGTCATCGCATGTGAAAGAGCACAGGAGTTAACGCAGTGAAAAGGTGGATTTAGAACCTTGAGGGGTATTTCGGGCAGCAAAGCAGTGGTAAGTGGTATCGATTCCACTAATCGGTTAACCCTCGTGTGTGTTGTCAACCCGAAGCAAATGTGAACCATTAGATCTACTAAGAGTAGATCAATGACGAAGGTTTAATATACAAGTTGGTCGATTGGGGATCGAGGTATGGAAGCGACACACGATAATGCGAAGGGCCGATGGGTGCAGACCTGATGAAGTTATGAGCACGGGTTTATAAAGTTTGAAGTTTGATAGTTCAATCACATATCGAATGCGGAGGAGGTGTGTATTAATGTGACCCGCGAAGGAGCCCATACCCGATTGCGATAAAGGTGGAACCTTGAGAAGCGTGTCAAGACCATACTAAAGAAGAAAAGTTTGTTTTGTGGGTATTTCCTTTGTCATGGTTTATAAGGAAATAGCGTCGATGGAAGGTTTTTACGTGTTAATTATATATAACCAATGTTAAGAAAGGAAAAGGTTATATATACGTGGTTAAGGGGTAACGAAGGTTAATGCGAGGGTTTTAAAAGTCCCAATAAGTATATATGGCTAGGAGTTAGCCTATGTTGATTAATAGGGGCCTTAACCATTGGAGGGGAAAATTTTGACTCCTTTGAGAGTTAAATACCTAGGACAAATATGTTTATACATGGTACATGTATATTGTGGGTGTAAACAGGGTAATCTTGTGTCATTTTACCCATAACCTTAAAATTAAATAATAATAATAATGAATGATGATGGATTAGAGGTATACAAATTTAACTTTCATCTCATTGTGGGTTGATAAATTCATTTTCCATGTTAACTCCACCTTGGCTCGACCTAATCACCGAAACTAGAAAAATATTAAAACAAATTCACTTGGGTATAAGATATAATGTTAACGTGGACGTATATACACGTGGAGGCGACGTCAAATTCCGTGGAAAGTGGAATAGATAGTACTTGTGGTGGGCACGTATAAATTTCAATTTAATAGGCAGCAATTTCAATTTAACGGAAGGCATCGGCAGTGGGCACACACACCAAAATCATGATCATACAAACAAAGAAAAAGCAGTGTCTTGTGTCAACGTTGTGTCTGATCCGAATAATGGTGCCGCCACTCAGAAATTAAAGAAACCTTGGTCGCAATTGGATGTGATAAATTTGGTAAGTTCCTTATAATCTTGAATGTCCCAGCTCCACTGAGGAAATCAGAATGAATGCTTTATGTCTGACGTGAATGATCGTTTTAACCCAGAAAGAAAAGGAAACACCCAAGTAAATCAAGGCGAATATGTTGAAGGGTTCATCTATAAAATAAATATATACAAAAGAATATTTTAAGAGAAACCACGTCTTCATTTCCGAGTAATATAAAATAAAAGTTAAACATGGAGTCATGTGTTAGTTGTTCTTGGATTGGGTCTTTGTTGATATTTGACGTGTTAGTTGTTTTTGGATGGTGTCTTTGTTGATTATTGACTAAAGGCCATTGTAAAAATTTTTACCTAATTTTTTTTGCTAAGTTGTTGTTTGTTTTTACCATGTATAAATTATACAATTGAAGAGAACCAATACATATGGCATGCATAGATATTACTTCATATTTTTTGACCGACATAGATTTATTTTAAGAATTAATTTTTTTTAGAATACAAAATAAAATGTATTATTTTTCATTGTTTAAATTGTATTTTTGAATGCTAAATAGAGTATATGTAGGACCAAATAAAAATTTTAACCATAAATTTTTCTTCTTCTATATATAGAAATATATGAAGTTGATATTGACATAAATTTAGTTAATATAGATCTTCAAATAGTTTATTTAAATCTCTTGTTCAAATATTTTTGAAAAGTATAAGACTTGAACATCTTACTCACACATATTTTTTTTACTTTTAATTACTTTACAGCATATTCATTTTTTCTTTTATTATATCAGCCATTATTTTTCTATTTAGAACATAATTTTATTTTAAATGGGGATAGATGGATGAACATACTTACACATCTCCCTCATACTGGGTTGGGGGATCCATTAGAGGAGCTAAAACTCTATTTTTTAGGTCCTCAATAGCTTTCGCGTGCTTTAAATGGCCCTCAACTGCGTTTGCGTGCTTAAAACGCTTAGTCGTGTTTGAAATTCAAATTTCAGATAGCTCAATCTAAGGTTTAAGAAACCCTCCATAGTGGTTAAACATAGGATTGATCTAGCTATCATAATTATCTTAAAAAAAAAAGTCTCTTAGTACTTGCCTATAAGTTAATTATAAAATGTATTGATTCCACAAATTATTTTTTTAAATATTCAATTATATTCCAAACTCTAATTTTCCTTAATTATAAATCCCATTTTTATTTTATCTTGCCAAGAAAATAATTATAATAATATATAGATAACATTTTTCAATTTTGAAATCCTTAAAAAACAACCAAGTAAAATAAACTAAATTTTATAATATTATTATTTTAAAAATAATTTCATACGCATAATCTAGATTACTCAAACTCAAATTAGTCAAATAATATTTTAAAATTTATGATTTCCTTATGTTTTTATTATTTTAAAAATATATATTGCAAACCTAAGTCATGAGTAAAAATTTCTATATATACTTCACACTTGTGCAGACTAAGGACATAATTGAGTGCAATCACAGTTTACAAGTTGAGAGAGATTTATAATTGCAGATACCATTGCATCCATTACAACTATATCAATTATAACTTACAACTATTACAACTACGTTAATTATTACGACACTCATTTTTTTTGTTGAACATGTGTGTGTGTGATTTTAATATATATGATTATGACAAATCATTTTTCAAATTTATACACCAAAATACTAGAAATGCAATGAGAAATTAATCCACACCATTGTTAATTACCTATTCAAATTTAATTAGTAATTTTTTTTTTTTTTTTAAACTAAAAATTTTAAAGTATGCATATCATTATTGATATTTACATAAATTTGAAATTTTCTAGCTTTAGAGCTTTAAGGCTCGATCGAGCTCCTAACCTGGGGTTACACAGAAGCTCGAATGAGTGTTAGTTTTAATGCTCGATGAAGTTTTTTTTTAGCGCTTTGGAGCTCGATTGAGTGCTTAAAAGGGCTCGATCGAGCGCTTAAATGGCTGGATTGAGCCATCATATTTTCTACCCAAATGCACCCTCTCTCACCAAAAAGTGTAACCTAGTTCCATGCTTTCGCCCAATGATTAACTTATTCTTTGGGAATAAATCCAATGTTCTTAATGAAAGTTTTGTCATGGTCTCCAAGGTCCCCGGATGTAGAATGAAGATCGAGCCCTTTCGTCCAAGGAAGATGTAAGCAAAAAACAACCCTAGAAACATCTTTCTATTTCTACAGATCCAATTCTTACTCCTACTCCCCCACTCAAAAGATCCTAAGTTAGTTCGTTGTACTTTACAGAAAAACTTGGTTACACAAAATGCAATTCCAAAATACACATGCGAATCGACTCTTGATATGAAATGACATATCCATTTTTTTTAAATGTGATTGAACAAAATACTTTGAGCTTATTAGCTATCAGTTCATAAATAACTGATAACACAATGTTCTCGAGAACAACACTCATACATGGATACTAATATCTTATAATGGTGTAAACCAAAACTCCAACTTTATTTTCATTTTTTTTTTTAATCGCTCTTGATAATAATCATTATAAAGCATGAAAATTTAAATATACTCTAGTTGTTGTGATCTGGAGTTCTGAAGGAAACAAAATGAAACTATAAGCCACACAAAAATACAATGAAACTAAACTTCAATTAATAAATAGAAAATTGTTTACATGTAGAGAGAAAATAAACTGGCTCGAACAGTGGTAGCTTATTGATCTAAATGGAAAATGGCATCTGCCCATGGTATTCATAAACCTTTACCCATGGTATTGTAAGTGGCATCCACCCATCGTATTCATCCACCCATAGTATTTATCCACCCATGGAATTTACACATGATATTGTAAGTAGCATCCACCCATGGTATTCATTCATCCACAGGTAAATTCCATGGGTGGATAAATACTATGGGTGAATGAATACCATGGGTCGATGTCACTTACAATACCATGGGTAAATTCCATGAGTGGATAAATACCATGGGAGGATGAATAGGGTCGGATCTTCATTTTTCATGGTTATGGGTCATCCACAAACCCACACTTCATCGAATTCCATTTGCTAGGATGCACACTATTAGTATAATATTTGGTCAAAAGCATTAGTGGGTATCTCTATCCTCAAATCATTTTTTGTCATGGTTATGGGCCATCCACAAACCCACACTTTATCGAAGTCCATTTTCTAGGCTGCACACTATTAGTATCACAATTGGTCATAAGCATTACAGGGTATCTCTATCCTCGGATCTTCATTCGTCACGGTTATGGGTTAACCACTCAAAACCCTTCTCTCAATGGCTCTTCATATTTAACCAAGGCTTCTCAGGAGGGAACTTCACGCAATGGGGATCATTTCTTCTTAAGGAGGGAGTAATGTTCTGAATGGAAAATGGCATCCACCCATGATATTCATCGACCCATAGTATTCATTCATGTATGGAATTTACCATGGTATTGTAAGTGGCAGCCATCGATGGTATTCATCCACCCATGGTATTTATCCACCCACGGAATTTACCCATGCGATTGTAAGTGGAATCCACCCATGGTATTCCTTCACCCATGATATTTTTTCATGTTATTGTAAGTGGCATCAACCCTTAGTATTCATCCTCCCATGGTATTTATCCACTCATGGAATGTACCCATGGTATTTTAAGTGACATCCACCTAAGATATTCATTCACCCATAATATTTACCCACCCATGGAATTTACTTGTGGTATTGTGACCAAAAAAGGATATAAGTAAATAGTCACATTTTGTAAAAGGATATATTATCCACCACAATGTAGCCTTTATAGTTATTATCTGCTTTAATAAAAAAAAGTTTATTTGTGTTTTTTTTATTGCATTTTCTCCTATTTTCTTCCTACATTTCAATTTTCAAATCTTGGGGGCCTCCCCCCAAGGTCTGGATCACTTATCTTTGAGAAGAAATGTGATGGTTAGACATCTCCTTGAACTGTGTTACAATGAGGCTCAAAGGATTTTTATCATGAAGAAACAATGATAAACCATAAATATCCAAAACCCTAACCATAGGAGATGAAGCATCGAAGACTTATGGATCCTAATGGGGTAAGCTGGAATGTCAAATTCTGGGGGTCGTAACTTAGAATACGATCTCCATTTGGTACACATGATAGCCCGTAAAAAATTATATCCAAGGATAATAGATTTCAACTAAAAAAATCAAAGACTCATGTTTTCCCATTTCCCTGAAATTTCCATTTAGGGCCTCAAAACGACTCCAAAAGTTTAAGACCTGAAAACTGCCAAAAATAGAAAACTACCAAAATATGAAACTATGCTAAAAAATAAGAAATTGATAAGAAACTATGTTGTGAATTAGGTGGAATAGGTGGGTGGCCACCAATATCCACTTGGATTAGTCCTCTCCCCTTAGGAAGAAATGGTCTCCATTGGGTTGAGTGCCTCCATGAGATAGGGAAACTTCTGTTGAACTTGGTCCCTAAGAAGCCACTTGCCTTAGTGCAAGGGTTGGCCTTCTTTAACAACCACATACAGTTAGATCCTCTGTTGATGAGTTTTCTTAATCTATGTGTCTATGATCTGATTAGTTATTATTTTTTCAATGCAATCTGTGTTGATTTTTGTTAGTGTTGGTTTCTCGACAATGTCTGATGTGTCCAACAATGGTGGAAGGTATGGTTGATAGTGGTCCACATTGAATATTGGGCGCAGGCCAAGGAATGGGGGGATACTTAGCTTGTAATTTTTGTCTCCCACAACCTTGGTGATGTTGTGTGGTCCTATTGTGCTATACAACAACCCCACCATTTCAATTTTTTCTTAATCTTATTCTAAGATGCTAAATAGGAAATAGGGCCCCTTTAGTTTTTTAGAAGCAATAAAACCTTTACATAGAAATAAATTTCTTTGTTTCTTTTTTTAAATAAAAAGTGCTTCAAAAAACTTTCTAAAAAATCAAACATTGCAAATTGCATTCACTTAAGGCTAAGGTACATTCAATCCAAAAATTCATGTTGTGATGTGAAGTTACCGCAAAGATCTCAATCATAGAGCTTCTTAAAACAATCCATGACAAACATGTGATGCGATAAAACTATCGCATATTGGATATCGCCGATTCCAAAAAATATGTTTTAACAATCCATTGAAACTTTGGGATGTGATATGATTCTCGCATTCTGCATACCCCGAAAACCAAAGGAAGCTAGCCCCAAAAACTTGTGATGCGATATACATCGATCGCATATCGCAATCCCAGCAGAAACAAGTGATACTTACCTCGAGGATGCGCGATACGATGTCAAAATGTAATAAAATGGTTCAATAATAATAAAGGGAAAACATGATCCAGGCAAGTTAAATGAGGAATTTACCAACTCTATATGCCAGATCATCACTTATCACAATCGTGGAAATTAAAAAGACTCTTAGAACATGGCACTTATAACTCCTTACTTGCGATATGCGATTGATGTTTAAATATTAAAATAATATATTGAAATCACTCATCGCAAAACTGGAAAGTTTATGGCACAAATTATAATAATACCTTTGGAAATTTGCGATGCGATCTATTCATTGAGAATTAAAGTTTCACGTCATTGGTTACGGTAAAACATTAAAAATCAATTATGACTGTGGTCCGTCAAGATTTCATTCTTCGTGTTAATATCAATTTACTATACGGAATATTTCACATCAAATGCTCCTGCTCCAATTTTCATATATACTAATCTCAACATTATATTTACAAGAATTAGCTGCTCTGAAAGTTTTAGCCTATCAGTGTCCTCTGTTTCATTCTTGCAGTTTGAATTTGGAAGTATGCAGCCAGCCAAAATGTCAAGAAAGCTCGAAAGATGAAAATTCCCCCTACAGTGGCAGAAGGACTGGAAATAACTGTGCTGATCTTGGATACTACATGTTAAGATTGTGGGAAAATTTCATGGGATGGCATATATGATATGTTAGAAATGGAAGAGCCAAAGGTAACGGAAGGACATGCAATAGTTGACGGACCTGCAGAGTAAGAAAACAGACTTGGTGATTTAGCCAACTCTTTTCTTCATCGAATAGTGGCCCGCCCAAAGGTTTTTCCATATAATGACATGGTAAAATGGGTAATTGAAAGAATCAATATAATGGACATGACGCTCTTCACAGCTAATGGAAGAATGTTTGGATCCTTCAAGCTTGAAGAATTGAGGAAAATGTATCATTTTCCAAAGCCCCAGAAGTACTACAATAAATCATTCCTTGAAGCTTTCTCGAAGGAAAATCCAATAGAATCAGACCCCATCATACAATGGAGGCACTTCCCTAACAAACACAAGCACAAATGATCAGGTATGTATTATGTGGACTCCCTAGTGTCTCCATATTCTTATGCTGCCGCAATGATGTGTAGATTATTTGGAAGCTCCAATACTGCTAATTTTTCCATTGAAATGATTCCATTAATAGAAGCAACATTGAACTCATTTGTGATGGATTGGGCTAAATATCCTATCAGATAAAATGGCCATCCATATACTTGATTATTGGAAAAACAGGTATGTTTCAACCCGAGTTGTTCCCCCATTTTATATAATTGCCAATATAGTCGATACCATTTGTTTCAATTCTGATTTTCCCATAATGGGATGGAAGTGGACTATCCAGGACCCAAACCCTATCCATGTTACCATAAATTCCTGTGGAAGACCCAATATAAGAAGCATTTCTACAAAAATTTTCATGGTTTCATCCTACCCATTCATCAGACCATTTTTAATAGACCAACTCCTCAGCTATTCGAGGAGGCTAGTATTGATTTAACGTCAATTGGCAGTTGGCTTGGGGAAGAAATGTTCACATACATTAGGGTTTTTGGTAGCATTACCAACCCACATGTCCTTCCTCTTTATGTCCCAGACAAATTATTGGCTAAGGAAGTAGCCAATCAGACAGTTGAAAAAGGGCTTACGAAAAATCTCAAAGATGCCAAGAAATAGTTATGGCCTGCCTTTCTTGTTCGTTGCAGCATATATTCATTGCATTACTATAAACATGCCCAAATTGAAGCCGAGAAAACAAAGGGTTTGAACCTAGCTATTATTCCCAAAAGACAATATGACCCAAATAAAGTTGCTTTTAATTTTACTGCTCGTATAAAGGTTAAACAATTCGTCCATGAGGACGATGAATTCGATGAATTATTTACATAAGCAAAGAAATTCACACAAATGAGCCACCTGGAAAAAATCAAGCTGGAATAAGCAAAAATGGACCAATTCATCCAATACAGGACACAAAGGCTTCAGACAGTACCACTGGACTTATTGAATATTTCACCAATCATCCAACAAATAGAGCAAAGCACAGAGTAGGATATAGAGAAAACTTCTAGTGCAGTCGAGACAAGCGACAAGGCAAGTGAATAGTTAGGCACTGATGTCCACATTGATCCAATATTGATCAAATAATGGGAACAGTTTGATCAACAGATCAAAGGTCAAAGTATACCCAAAATGTTATCACACCAGGATCCCCCTTAAGACAACAAAGCATGATTCATGATCCTATGACTGAAAAACCATCCAGCAAGGACTCAGCTCTAAAAGAAATCGAGATAATCCCTAAGTATCCTTCATCAGAGATTACACTGAGCATTGAGGAAATTCCGCCTTTGGATGTGTTTTATAGCCCTAAACACAGAGCTGTAGTCAAAAGGCAAAGGAAAAAGTGAAAGATAGACCAAGCATCAACAATAGTTCCTCAAGATGAATCCATGAATGTCATTTGGAAAGACTCAGAAGTCAATCCCTCTGAGGACTTGACCAAATTATCTCATTTTGTAGGAGCATATACAGCTACCATGATAGATAAAGCAACCGAAGTTAATCAATTAGTCAAAAAAAAAGACCAAAAGATTAAACAACTTGAAGAACAGTTAAGGGTGGAAAAACAGAGGATTGATCTGCAGCCTATTGAAAGACAACAACAACTATCTCAAGAGTTCGAACAACTAAAACTGGCACATCATGAAGAGATCAAATCTAAGGATGAGAAAATAAAGCAGCTACAACTCTCAATGGAGCAACTCAAAGACTATCCCAAAGTTGAAGAGTTTATAAAGGAAGTCTTAGAAATAAATAATTTCTTATCTCAAAAGCTAACCCAACTCTGCCAAAAGATATCTCTCATTTATCCACTATGTATCAAAACCAATGCACTGATAGATCAAGCGATCAATTCTAGGTTGGAATTCAAGGATGCAGATGACAAAATCACAGGTTACATCTCTTGATAAAACACAAAAAAGGGAAGGGTTGCTAAATTGCCAGTAATAGAAGAATCTCATAAGGAGATATTATTTTCAGAATGGGAGATACAGCTGATCAAAGAAAAAAGAGCTACTTCAAGGGCCAGGGCGGTGATGAATAATATTATTGAGTTGATAAATGATAACTTACATAGTGCCAATTTAATTTTTGAGTGCTCCCCAGAAAACCTTCCAAAAGAAAAAGTGTTTGAAAAACAATGGAAGCAAGATTTGAATACTGGAGAAGAGCAACTCAAAAAATTAAAAAGCCTCAATTGGGATACACATTGTTTCTATTTAGTCAAACCACATAACCAACAAATGACAATCAAATGTCTTGCTGATGCAACCAATCGCATGATGCCAAAACTCTCGATGCAGTATACACAGGTCAGTTGCATGCTAGGATGAGTCATCCACCAAATATCCAAACTATGTACGAGATTTTTCAGTTAAAGCTGCAGGAGGAATAATAGATGTAATGCATCTTTTCAAAAGTTATCGCAATTCTATTTTTAACATGAAATCCCATATTTTGGGAAAGGTTGTTCTAACCACCCTACACACGTTTTACGAGCAGTTTGTTTTTATTTTTGCTATTAAGACCCTTTCATGTAATTTGAGAAAAGGTCCTAAAATTGTATTAAATTAGATTGAAGAAGGTTTGTTTTTATTTTTGCTATTAAGACCCTTTCATGTAATTTGAGAAAAGGGCCTAAGATTGTATTAAATTAGATTGAAGAAGATAACATTTCTGCACTTAATTTACTTTTGTAGAAGACAGGGATCAAGGTTCAAACTTGTTGTAAAGGGATTTCAAGAAGACTTGCATTTCTGTATCTTTTTGAAGTTTTCAGAATAAGAAGAGTGAACCAGACTGTTGCTTTTGTAAGAGGATTCAAATACATATGGTACTTTTATTAATGTCTCTTGTTTCATGTTATGCAATTAAACAATCTTTTGATTCGATATTGTTGTCATATGTGAATGTTCATACAATTATGCATTATATCAATTTTGAATAAGTTGGAATTGGTATTCTAACACATATGCTGACGATTGATGTTATTATGATATGCAATATGTTCTATATCACTTTGTTTAAAGTGATCATCATTCATGCTTAACTTTATGTAACCAAGTGATTGATATTCATTAGCATTTGATTACCATAAATCATTATAAATCACATTGATATTGGATTACTCGGGTTATATATAGATCTATTTGTATACTTTCATAAGTTTATTGTCCAAACCATCTATCATCTTCTTATATATTTTAGACTAGGGGTGATTTTAGGGGCGAATGTTCACCCTTTGGCGAAATTAAGGGGTTTTAAATTTTTAGTGGGCCAATATTTTGTATCATAGTACATTTTTACAAATCACCTCAAATAGCCCACCTTATTTTAAGGGAGAGGGTAAAAAAGGTAAATTTAGCCCTTGAAATTAGGAGTTACAACCTTCCATTCGCCCATTTTCAAGAATAGGTTTTATTTAAGTGAATCCATTCGCCCATTTTCAAGAATAGGTTTTATTTAAGTGAATCCTATGGGCCAAAGGCCCAAATACCATATTTATAAAGGAGGTATGGTATAATTAATAAAAATATAAATAAATGAGAGGTATGGTAAATAAATAAAGCATAATTAATAAAAATAGAAATAAATGAGGTGTATGGTAAATAAATAAAGCATTTTTTATATTTACTCCATAAGTAAAGTGGAGGTATGGTAAATAAATAAAACGTCTTTTTATACTTACTCAAAAGGTATGGTAAATAAATAAAAATATAAATAAATTAGATGCATGGTAAATAAATAAAACATTTTTTTATATTTACTCCATAAGTCACCTTGTATTTATGAATGGTATGGTAAATTAATAAAAATATAAGTAAACAAGAGTTATGGTAAACAAATAAAACATTTTTTTATTTTTTATATTAATACCATGCAAAAAAACATTATTAATAAAAATAAAAATGGCACATGGTATTGACCCATGGTATTCACTTGAAATGTAGCCTATTTAAATGGGGGAATTAAACCAGAATAGATCCATCTTTACTCTGGATCTACTAACCCCCGAGAGGTATCAAATATCGTGATATGCAAACTAGCATATCAAATATCGTGATATGTAAACTAGCATAGAGTGAAAAAATATTTGATCCGATCAAGCGTAAAATGGATGTTGTAATTTAATGTATGTTAAACATTTTAGCTTGGTTAAAATAAAAATATAATAAAAATCAACTATTAATTTTATTAATTTTTATAAATTACTAATAGTAATTTTTAAGCTCCAGGTTTATGATAACCCATGGTATTGACCCATGGTATTCATGTGAGCACAGACTATTTAAAGGGAAAATTCTATCTTAGATCCATCTTAATTCTGGGCCTACCAAGTGCTCAGAGGGATAAATAGATTTCATCCCCTAAGAGTGGTAGATGCGGAGTTAAGATGGATATAGGTTGGTTTTTATGATAATGAAGATATTAAATAGACTTAGGAAATTATATTGTAAAAACATCTTAAATTATATTGTAAAAACATCTTAAGGTGAATGGTTAAAGCATAGACATTGGACAAGTCTATTTGTATACTTCTGTTTTAAACTGAAACAAATCCAGGGATAAAAGGAATGCATTGATTGCACTAGTCATCCTTCTATAACTTTCCAACACATGCTGGAGTAAATAGATTGTAATTTGGGTAATTTTTCTAATTGCAAACGGGAACATACTTGTGTATTCGCAGAGTGGTTACGAGGTCCCTAGAAGTGGAGTAAACAGATTGTAATTTGGGTAATTTTTCTAATTGCAAACAGGAACATAGAAGTGATGAATTTGAATTTTTCTTGGTTTTATATATAGTATTAGGTTTTTTTCTCATGCTTTCTATGAATGGCACGGGTGAATTTTATCTTACACCCACTAGATTATCGATATGTAATTTCGGTAATTTTGATTTCAAAAGATATTTTAAAGAAATGCAATGATTTCATTTGTGTATTCAATAAACACAAGATTTTATAATTGAGTAAAATATTAGCCATGCTTGGTGAGAGATTCGCCAAAAAATTATATATACATATCATATTATTGATAAAATCGCCTTCCATTTTTCCTATATACCATGGAGATTCACCCATTTATTATACATGTAAATTTCGGGGGGCTTCTTAAAATTTTCCCTGTTTTAGACATCAATTCATCAAATCACATTTTATTGGAAAACTGGTCCCATACTATCAAGTCGGAGCCACCATACCAAACGGAAAAGGAACTGCATTAAGGGCCGGACCAGGTGGTTATCCCCAATGTTGGTGCAATGATTTTTGAGGCATCAACGGGTCCTTATCAGATTAGTTGAAGCTTTCGATGGGCTCCTACAAGGTGTTCTTTCTGCAAATGTAACCAGATCTTATCACCCACTTGAAACTTATGTGGCACCCGATGTTGATCATGACGTTGCTTATACTTAATATTGACCTTTTGTAGGATATCATGAACCTATTGGTGGATGTGATGAATTCGTTCAATATTCTTGGTGCCTTTTTTGGATTTGGATTGAACATGTTCATATTTTTCCTGTGTGGTTACAAGGGGCAGTGCAACATCAAGGGACACAATGGTTGAAATCTTGGGCCTACTTGAAAGGGGTTGTAGTGAGTAGAGATATGTAGAGATATATTATAGTTTTGTTAAACTTAGGGGATAATCTCATCCCATGTTCATGGGTGCTTTGAGTTGTACAAGCGTAAAACGCTCATGATCATCATGTTGACAACCTTTGTCTTGCCATTAGTTTGGGGGTGGAAGGCATTAAACTTGGTGAACTTGGTGTCCAACAATGACTAGAGGCTAGACCATAATGCTATGAAGAATTTTTGTTGGTGCTGGATTCTGCCAATAATATAAGGGGAACTCCCTGATCTGAATTCCCAATTAGACCTCACACCATTTGGTGTAGGAATCCCATTCAGTTATACATCCCATCCATCATTCGAATGGTAAGAAATGCCATGGTTATAATTGGACATAAGAGAACACAATGCCTCTTTGGGTCAGAATTAATGTGAGATTTGTGAGACTCCCAATGTAAGGTGTATGAGGGATAATTACAAAGATAGAGAGAGAAATGAACCCCCAGTTATAAAATAATAGTACTTTCCTAAAGGGGGACTCGAGGATAAAGAGAGACTTGTTAAGTATGTGTATATTAATCCACATAGTAATCAACAATCATTAAAACAAAAAAACATTCTTTCAATAATAGCCATAGCTAACCAACAAAATAGTTCATTAACTTAGTATGTGGATAAAGCAACATATATCATACACATAACCGAAATATTCCAACTAAATCTATGATACATGTATGAAAGAATGTCGACTCATTGAGCTTCTAATTATAAGTGAAATATACCAAGTACATTGTTACATGAGCGAATCATTGTATCCAATAGTGGAAGACAAAGCCACAACTTTCTTCTCCAAATAATAATCTATCTCCTATGTATTACAAGAGATACCAAGGTCATGCTTCCAAAACCCTGACAAAAATCCTTTATTTGAGTTATGATGAGTTATTTATAACAAACACAACGACTTTTGAGCTTCCTCATGACTCTTGAGTTCCTATGACTATTTGTATTCTAATATGACTCATTACAATCCAATGTGTGACTTTTCATATTCCACATGTGTCCCTTGGAGTTCATTACATAACATTTATTACATAAGACAATTTACAAATGAGACAGTGGCCTAATAAGACAAAATTGCTAAAGGACAAAACTCATCAAATGGATAGATCATTTGCTTCTTCATGGAGTTCACTTGTAATGTAAGTGTGCCATGATCTAAACTCCTTTACGATGGCTTTGACCTAGATTGGAAAGTCCCCTTTGTAGTGCACCTTCACCTCCAATGCCTCTGTCAGTATGTTCTTGGATCTTGATTGCGCATTATTCCACAACCATGAAATATTCATTTGCACTTTGACTGGTGCAAAGGCATACAACTAAATAATGTCCTTGGTTACCTCCAAGCCTTCCTATTATATTACTTGATTGATTTGTTCAATGTACTCCCTGATATTCTAAAATATGACTTCCCTACCTCTGATTTCTTCAAGAGATCCGATGGTGGGCACCCCGTGTTTCTATGTAAGAGACTCAAACCCATTATGCAGTTGGTTGTAAGAAACCATGGTTTTAAACGATTGTACTCCAAGATGCAAGTAATTTTGTAGGCAAAGTCTCAAATGGACTTTGTCAATCTCCATGGAAATTTTATCCTTCTTTTCCAAGTGTCACAGAGCATTTGGATATTTGGCAGTCCACTCCTACATTTGGTCAATTGCTTTGGTTTCTATCCTCAAGAGTTTCACCACTTCCCATGTGTTCTTCTTAATGCCAACGAGAGGGGCCATGACCTAATGGATAAGGATCATCTCATCATACAATCATGTGATAGTATCCTCCATTGGTCCCATATCGTCAAGCATGACTAACTACCATTCTGCGTATTGGTGCTTTGTGATGAAAACAACTAGTTTTTCACTGAAAGATGTTCTACTTGTTGCTTCATCACAACCAATTCTCTTCTCAACTTGGCATTCTCACTCAACAAGTATTATGAGTTATCCTATGCCACTATAGTGAATGCAACATTTTCCATCATAATTACCCTTGTATTTCTTCTCGTATTGGAGGTGATCACATTTTTTGTTGCTACTATGACTGGTTTATGAGGATCCTTGGGAAATTACCTGCTGCAAACATCCATGACTCGGTCTACTGGTGGAGGTGTAATCCGCATCTCTCTGAATGGAATATGACCTCTTGTGAGTGGTTTTTCATCTGGAGTATTGAGATCATCATCCATGGGATGGATGATATCTTCTTCCTCTAACTTCTCCTCCTCTATCTCTTGAGTCATTTATTCTTCTTCCAGCCTCTGCATTATTTTCTCCTCCTAAGAATACCTCTATTATTATTCATCTATTTGTCTCTTCTCTTCTCCTTCTACTTGTTTCTTCATAAGAAACTCATCCTTCTTCCTACTCTCATCTTATTCTTATTCTTCTTCTTCTTCTCTCCTCTCTAGCTCTGTTTGTCTGACTCATGTATTTGAAGGATTGACCTTCAATTTCCTATTTCTCTCACCTGATGAATACCTGATCCTTTTCATGGGAGATAACTTCTTTACTTTAGATGTTTTTTCCTCCTCCTCTTGCTCATACTCCTGCAAGTCTTGAGATGATGGATCGTGGGGTGAACTGGTCTCCATGGCTAGATGTGCCTTCATTCTGGAATTGTACCAATTCTTATATTTTTTTCCTCTCGTCTGTACAGTGGTGAATACCCCATGTAATGACCAACCCTTTGATAATGCAACTTAATAATTCACCTAGCATCATATGCATGGAAGTATTTTATGGTGAAGTGTAGGTGCTCCAGCTCTTCTATATTGGCTGGCAATGCCTTGTGACTCTTTAATTCGTACAATTCAATCCTCAATGGAAAGATAGGTAGAGGGGCTTTCTTCCTTCTGTGAAGAATTCCCGAAAACCCCTTGTCTAACTAATTTTCCACTTTCTTCATGACTACTTTGTTTGTCACATATCATGGCATAATATTAGGGGTTGTTTGACATCTAAAGCATATGATATATGTGCCATGAGGAGCTACAAACACATCTAAGATATCTTGAAGTGACTCGTTCACTTGATCTTTCATGCATGGCGAATCAATGTTACATATCAAGAGGAAAATAACTACAAAGAAGTTTTTAGCCAATTTGTCGTATGCACCCTTGAAGCTTCCTTCTGATAACATCTGTAGTGGAAATAAACCAGGAAATTTTCTTTAGGAGTCCAGTTCCAATATAGTTTTGGGAATGCATATAATGGATAGATTTTGTCTAGGTGATATGAAGACATGTAGAATTCTGGTGCTTGATTTGCCTATAATGATGCTTTTGCATACCCCACTTGTCGCTGCAATTCATATGATAACATATCCACCCAATTGAAATATTTACCATGTGTCGCTACCATATTGAGCATATACATCCAATTATCTTGGAACACCTCAGCGTTATTAAGCACAAACATCCGACAATACATAGCCATCAAATACCAATGTACCTCTCTTAAGAAATTTGTCTAATAAACTATCAATGGGCGATGGCGAAACTTGGAAAATTCTCGACACCATTGTTTAATAGCATCAGTTGTGTTGAGGGTAGCCCATTTTGTGTAGAAGTTGTCATTGCATACTCATTGGGCTTGAGAATCTTATATTATGTCTACATATCCTGACCATAGTATGTGGTGACGTTACTGCCACTCCCATTATGTAGCACAATGTGTGAGTCATCCATGTGTGTGATGATCCATTCAATAACTTCGGCACATGGCATGCCTAGAAATATGCATGTGATCCTATGTATCCTGGACATCTTAATGTTGATATATGTATCAACATATTCTAAGTCCTCAAGAAACTTCTCTTGTATGAATGTGTTGTATATCATGCTCTAGGTAACCTATGTTGTCTTGTCAATAAAACACTGAGTGCCCGTATATATAGGAACATTAGGATTTGAAACTTCAATAAGCTCACCAGTGGCTTCTTATGAAATTTATTTCAAGGCTATTTTACGAGGTGACATGTCTCAAACAGATGATGACATAGTGGCGACACTTGTAGCATGGTCACTTGTGTGTGGAATCAAACTCATAGCGAAAAGATTAGCTTAAAACAGCTAACTATGCAGAAAATCTTGTAAATCACATTCAAAGAATTATCACGGATGATAAATCACAAAAAATAATGAATGACATCCAAAAATAACTTGCATGCAAGAAAAATAAACATGCAAATAAGCAGGATGCATTTTCGAAGCACGAAGGGGACATGCATGGTCATTTGGGGCTTTGTAGTGCGTTCATGCTCTCAAGAAAGAGGAAAAATCAGCCAGGGTGCATTGTAGCACCCTAAAGAGTTGAAGGAGGAGGCCTTTAGGTCATCCCTATGTGCCCATGTGCCCTAGGAGACAAGGAGGGCATACTGTCACACTCCAAAAGAATGAAGGATGAAGAAAACAGAGATTCATGTCTTCAAAGTACGCATATGCACTCAAGCAAAAGGAGGGCACATTGTCACATGTTGAAACACTAAATGATGACACTTCGTGCCTTCGTAATGTGCCCATTTACCCTAAGTAAAAGAGGGTGAACTTTAGCACCCTGAAGGGTCGAAGGGAAATCTTTGTTCCTTTGTGATGCACGCATGTTCTCACAAAGAATATTGGTTTAAACAGGGAACAATTTTCAACGCTGAAGGAGCTTCGAGCTCAAGAAATGTGCTCTACCTGTAAAAATCTTAGCAACAAGTTTAAACAACATAATTTGATGATCATATGAAGAGAATAATTATTTATAATGCTTTATAGCTGGTGTTGCGTCCATGGTGGAAGATGGAAGGGTTTCAAAAATGTGAGGAGTTACTTGGATTCGATGATGGATGAACACTTGCAAGATGAAGATTTAGCTAAAATGCTAACCAAAAAACTACAAAACAAGAGATTGACAGCAAACAAAGCAAGATTTGATAGTGAAATCAGGAAAAACGGTAAAATATTGAGCGTGCAAGCTTACTAGTTGCACTGGTTGATGAAGGGCTTCTTTTTTCTCTAGTTGTGTGCTCAACTCAAATCAAATGATGATGGAAAGAATGATTAACTAAGTTTATTTAAATAAATTCACTTGCAAAATTGGTTCATGCATGAGTGCCACTTTCACATGAAATTTCAATTAAGGAGTTAAGGATATTCTTATTTTCTAGGTGTTAGAGTCGGTCTTGTCAGTCCTTCGTCACAGATCAAAACTCTTTCTGCATTTAATTTTTAGGTGTCTCACTCCATCCACTTAACTGCATTCTGCTAGGGGCATGCCATAATCTGACGGAAGGGTCTTGTCAGTCATTACCCCTCATGTCTTGCACCTGCTGGCTTAGGTCTTTTCATAATGTTTATTAAAGTCCATGACAGTCAATGTTTGATATTTTAATGGACAAGAGTCATTTTAGTCATTAGGTCTAGGGTTTGCAAATTGTTGTTCTCAAATAATACTTGCAGGCCAGAGGAAGGCTCAATAATTCACTCAAATGATGTTTATGAGCAACAAAAGATGAATTTTAGAAAAATGAGAGAGGTTTTTGTCCACAATAGGCCAAGGAAGAAAAAACTCCTTCACTTTTTACAGAGGTGTCATGGTTTTAGAGAAATGTCAAAAATACAATTTCCTCAAGAGAATTGATGCACCTATAAAGTGATCTTAGGAAAATCAGATTTTCTCCTAGCGCGGCTAGCCAAATGACTCGCTTGATGAGTAAAATGATATCTAGACACGAAGAAATTTCTAATGAGCCATCATGAGCTCAATTTGGAGTTGAGAAACACCTTCAAACGTTGACTGCAACAGCACTCTGCCTTAAGGCAGCCTCATTTGGCACATTTTGACCAGTCTTGGGAGATTTGATTTTTGATAGGGCTAATTAACTCCAAATTAAAAAAATTCTAGTTTGGTTAGAAATTTTACTCAAAGACCTTTCCACCGAGCTATCGTGCACGCAATTTGGACACCAGGAAGGCCTTCAAAAGGCTCTTGCACAAGGGCGTGGCGCAGAGAGGGAGTGTGGCGCACTAGGATAAATTTTCCAGTGTAAATGTACACTGGCGTGGCGCACATGGGAGGCGCGGCGCATAGGGCTAAAAGGCCTGAATTTCATTGAAATCTTCATCCAAATTGAAAATACTTCATTCTTCCAAGTAAGTAAATCATCCCTAAGTGCCATTGCAAGAGTTTTCATCCTCCTTGATGGTGTGTAAATAGGTGAAAAGACAAACCCTAGTTTGCTGCATGGTGTACTGAAAAACTATCTAGGGTTTTCAAAAGTTGTCATTGTTGCTATTTTCTCTCTGAAATCATTTTCACATTCCTCCACTACACTCCCCTCATTTCATATCCCTTACCCCTCTCTCATTCACATTCATCCTACCCCCCTATCCCCAAAATCCTAAACCCTAACAACAAAATCCCATTATCACCCTAAACCCTAATCCTCATTCCCCAAACCATATCACTCCCTTATAACCCTATAGTCAGCACAAAATCCCTCATTCACAATCCCACTCATAAATTCCATTCGTCAAATAGAAAACACCTATTCTTGATATAAAGTCTATTCATACTCATCATTGAACATCAAACAGTGGCAAATATGGAAACTGATTTAGCTTATGAAAGGGATGAAGAAACAGTGAGTGATTCCTCCCAAGAAATTCATGCACCGAGAAGACCACATAAGGGAGGAAACCACATCTGAGAGGAGCCCACTTTACTCACAGAGCTATTGGCTTGTCCTCTTATAGTAGCATGTTTCAAACATCAGTCTTGCTACTAGTTTTGTGAGATGGTGGAAAGAGTGAAATACCACCATGAGCTTGCTAGACTTTTTATTCTCCATCTTCACAGTGACCGAGAGTCTTGGCTCGAGAAATTAAACATCCACCTTGAGAGACTGCTAGAGAAGGATGACAAGGACAAAACCATATTGAGGCGGATGGTTTATCACTACAGGGCATGGAACATGAGTTTAAAGGCTTGGATAAGGAGTTTGAAGGCAAATTTGAGCAAAGCAACAAAGAGGAAAAAGAGGTAAAAAGAGCAAGATCAGCTTCGAATCTTGGTTGAAGCCTTTGTGGTCCAGCATAGTACCTCTTAGAGAACCTCCAGCCCAAATTTCAAGAAATTTGGGGCAATTTTGGTCACATGGGAAATTTTTGGTCACAAAACACGGTTTTTCTCCCTGTGCGCCGTGCCACTGGCGCGACGCCTAGGATTGAGAGCTCCAAATCACAAATGGTTTGCATTTTTGAATTCATCATGAAAAATCATGGTTGCTGGTGCATGTACAAGAAATTTGGGCATGATTTAAGTCTCCAGGAGGTCAAAAACACTCAAACAATGACCTCTCTGCCCCTATTTTGACACACCGGAAGCAGTCTTGGGAGAATGAAGTTTGGGAGGGGAAAATGAGCACCAAATTTAGAAATTCCACTTGGGTTGGAAAGTAGACAAGCTAGGATTTCCAAAAATCACACTTGGGTACATTTTGGACTCCTGCAGGTACCTCAAAACAACCTCCAAAGTGGCGCAGCGCATATAGAATTGGGCGCGACACATAGAGAAAAAGGCCAAATTCACCTCCGTTTTGCGAAATTTCGATTTGCGACTTTCTCCAAGTGGGCTCGCTCATCTACACTTCACTTTTTTTTGGAAACTAACGCAAAGTTTAAAGAGTTTGGCTTCTATCCAAGTGGCAAAGGAAGGCAAACGGTCACCCAAGCCATTTGTCATTGTTGTAACACTGCACCTGTAGCTAATGGTTGGCTTTCCATCTCCATTTTGTAATGATTTGAGAAACTCCCGAACTTTTGGTCGTTCTATTTCCTCATGGCTATTATATTTAT
Organism: Pinus taeda; assembly: GCA_000404065.3. Classification (NCBI taxonomy): domain Eukaryota; kingdom Viridiplantae; phylum Streptophyta; class Pinopsida; order Pinales; family Pinaceae; genus Pinus; species Pinus taeda. Next base: position 74,579 of record APFE030094805.1, read on the forward strand.
TGTATGGAAACCATTTGCAAAGGGTTGGTTGGCTTGTAATTTCTGGGAGACTGTGGGAAAGAAACTCTGTTTCTTCATTGTATATTTTGACAGAGGATTAATTAAAGGCAGGGGCTCTGTTTCATGAGATTCATGTGGTTTTGAGTGAAGAAAATGTGTTTTTCCTTATGTTTCATATGTATTTCATTATTTTTCATAGTTCATTCATATTCATTTCCAGTGAAATTTTTTGAGTAAGATAAGGTAGAATTCATTTTTATTGCTCTGCCTGTGGGAAAGTATCACGCTGTGTGTTTTTCTTCTGTTGAAAAGGATTCATGTACTTATGCCCTTTTCAACCTCCTAAGCAATCTCTGCATTCCGTGTTATTTCAAACTAAATTGCTAGACTTTCCACCTGTCTTGCCTCACGAAGTAATCTGTGCCTTTGTATTAAATTCTCTGCTCATTACTGTCCGTTGGTCCCATACCATCCCAGAAACTCAGTCATTCATAAAAATTTGTCTCTTGTATCCATATTTATTTACTAGCCTAAAATCAATATTCACTATGTCATCTCAGACCATATTGTGTATCTATTCATTGAGTGTGACACACAGAGAGCCCTCTCCTATTCTGGTAGGGCTAGCTACCAGACTGAGCGTGGTTTGTGGTTACCGTGAATTTTGCCTTCCTTCAGCCTAAGGCAGATTTAGGTGCTAACATAGTGGCGACTCCGCTGGGGACGAAAATGGTTTGCTTGAAGATTGTTTTGCCCCAGGACATATCTGAAGTTCAGATCTGATGGTTGATGGTGGACAACGATCAGACAGAAGACGGCTGAAATCATTCACTTGGTGACTCCATTCACTGAAGAACGCAACAATCGGTGCTTCTTGTTGACTCCACTGGAGGACTAACCCTTTCTCTGTGAAAATGGAAGGATCTTACACAAAGTTCGGGTATCCAAAGTGGAATGGTATTCAGGACCTACTCTACTTTCTTGTGAATTACTTCTTTGTTGTTCTTGAAGATGTCCTGAAAGTTTTTAAAAACTTGTTGTATGATAAAAGTGATCAAAATCTTCAATCGACCCATTCAAAAGCGTAAATACTAAGTTTCCCTTTGATCCTGGCCTCCTTACTTTTCCTACATCTTATGATGATTCTCTGCAAAGTGATGAGCCTAAAGAAAACAAAATTGATCCCATAGCTATTGTACATATTCCTACAGCTGTTATAATCCCAAATAGGTATAAACTTGTTTGTGAGAATAATTTCGGAAAAATCACATAAAAAATTCTTTGTCAATGCGTTTCGAACCAACCAGTGTGGTTCATCGTCAGGACAAGTTGAAGATCCAATCTGAGCGATGAGTTAAATAGAGACAGCAGGTCAATCCAACAGCTAAATTTACCGGGTAATGGTTAAAGGACCTCTAAAGGCTAGGTTTGACTAGCCCAGGGGGAGGGATCCCAATTTTTATTTAATTATTTAATTTATCAATTTATTTGTTATTATTATAATTATTATATCTATATTATATATAATATTATTCATATTATATTATCTATTAATATTAATAATATTATTACCAATATTAAAATTATTATATATTTATTTACCATTATGTATATTTCTATTTATTTACCATTATATAATATTAATAAT
>APFE030094805.1:88627-143107 GCA_000404065.3 Pinus taeda
TAACCCCCCAGTTCACTATGTAGGTTAGTCATGGAAAGAATATAACACAACCCAACATGGAGAAGGCGTATCTCTTTGACACAAAGGGGTTCAACCTAGTAGGGCACACTTGCTCAACCTAAATGAATTCCCCCAGGTAGGGAGCACTTCTTCAACCTGAAGGAGTGTGCTCAACTCAAGTGCAAGCCTTTGTCAACTCAAATTGCACTTTTTATTTTGTGAGAGATTTTCTTATCTTTTTCTTTTCTTTTTCCACTTTTGTGTGCTTTTTTGAGTGTGTGCATGGCTAGAAGGAAAGTTTCTAAGTCAAGAAAGACTGTGAGTCCGCCTAACCTCAAACTTACTAACTTGAACACTTCTAATAATTAAGTGAAGATGTTTGAGACACATTGACTTAAGAGGATGTGATACTAGGAGAAAACACTTAAATAACCAATCAAACCTGATGATGACACATGGGGGCTAAAAACAATAGTTAGCATAGGGTCCAAAAACGACATAGTAATTTTTTTTGAAGGATTGTTGTCGCAGCGACAATAAGAACTTGCCATCCTTATCTGGTATGATGGTTTGGGGGATCCTAAAATGTACCCACGCCTGTTCAAAGAAGAACTTGGCAGTGGCTTTTGTTGTGATAGTCTTCTTGGAAGCAGTGAGTATGGCCATCTTAAAAAATCTATCCATGACAAAAAAACACAGAGTCATTACCATGCTTGGTAGAAGGAAGGGAAGACATATAATCCATGGAGATGGACTCCTAAGGGGGGTTAGGAAGAGGTAGAGGGGTGTATAGGCCTTTCTTATTAATGGTTGGTTCAATGACATAGGTAGTGCATGACCTGATATATTTGCAAACATCTTGTTAGAGTTTTAGCCAATAAAAATACTTCTACAGCATATGCCCCTGTCTTCTCCACACCAAAGTTCCCTACTACTCAACTGTAATGTGCCTCCCAGATTAGCTTGGCACACTTACTTGAAAGAATACATATGTGTCCTAGGTAGCACAATAGTCCATCATGGATGCTAAATTCTAGAACTTGCTTGCCTTCCATCAATATCTGGAACGTGCTAAAGAATTTTGGATCATTGTTGTATAGTTGTGACCATCCAAAGGTCTCATGCCCAAAAGAGTTAAGAATGGTCAGTGCCACAACTAGGGGCCAACTGAGGTAATTGATGTCATGATTGGTGCAATCATTCTTGTATTTAATGCTTAGATGGAATAGTTGTAGATATGCGGACCATTTATAAAGGTGATCATTTTGTAAATTCCCCCTGTGTCTACATAAATTATAGAGGCCGGTGATATGTGTGGATGATCATTTCCTTCCCTAGAATATAATGTTTCCATTGTTGACAAGCCTGCACGATGAAATATATCTTCTTATCATAGGTGGGGTATCCTCAAACAGTATCATATATTGTCTCATGGTGATAGGCCATTGAATCCCCTTGTTGAGTGAGGACTACACTGATAGCATAGTCATAGGCATCTATCTATATCTCAAATTTTTTTTTTCAGATTTGGCATGGTGAGGATCATGTAGAATTTTGTAGAATTTTTCTACAGATCAGCTAGCTTTGATACCATGTAGAAATTTTTCTACAAATTAGCTAGCTCTGATACCATGTAGAAATTTCCAACCTGTAGATCAACTTGGTAATGCAATGTACTAAACCAAAACACTTGATCTACTTCTACAACCAATTTAGCATAAGCTTAATCGAACATGAGAAACATCAATAAGAACACATATAATTGATATGGAGAAATCAAACACACATAACATAGAAGATATCACTAGGGAAAGCACCAGCCTAAAACCCCAACTCTATATTATTAATGAAGTGAAGATCTTCATCAACATACAAAAAGAATAAGCTCAAAAGCTATCCTGCTCTCTCTGTAATCAGAAGATCCTAATGATCTTCAATCAGAAGATGAAAATAATGGACTACCTAGGCCTCAATATATAGGCCACAAGTCCTCCAATCTCCTATAATAGATCCTTCTCTATGCAAGGAATACTTACTAGAAATATCCAACCATCTGATAGTACACTGTCCCACATCTGATCTCAACTGGGTCTCTGACAAAATTGACATGCAACAGTGATCCATGAGTGAATTCTCAGTTATCTAAAATAATAGTTACCACATGCATGCAAGCATTAACAAACTATATTTTATTATTTTAACAACTTGTTAAAATAATCTAACTGGACTTGGCTAGTTAGAACTAAGTCAACTGATTCTCTCATTATAGAACTCATAATTATTCCCTCAATCAGTGGAGGAAATTAAGGATAAATTCCTCAAGCAGTGGGACAACTCATGTGCATACTCACAAAGACTTCAAATTTGAATTTCCTTAACTAATTAACTCAACTGAATTGATTAATTAATATTTCCAACTGCTGTTAAGACCAAGATTAATTTTACTTCCTTTAGATAGACTAGGGACTGTTATAAATAGGAAGGGATCCATAAATTCTATTTTTAGAAATTTCTATTTTTAGTAGTTTCACCTCTCATCCAATGTGGCCAATGACCTCACTGGCCAAACTACTATTTTTAGACATGTTATTTTTAGCAGGTCTATTTTTAGCACATTATAAATTTAACATTTATTGTTGCAAATTTTTCAACACTCCCTCTAAACAAAAAAGGCTTTCTATTGAACCCGATCCTATAACTTTGGAATGTTTTGCATGCAACACATCTACCCAGTCCACTTGCTCCAACAACACTTGGAACAAAAACACTCCCAATTGACCACTCTGTTGGGCTAGAACATACTCTGATGTTGAAGCTCTACCTGCTGCTGACAAGTTCTCCCTCTGTGACATCTACGCTACTACAACATCTCCATGCATCTCACACTATTACACACCTCTTTGTGCCACCTAGCATTGTGCAAAACACTTGTGCCTCTCGCATTGCTACAACCTGCTAGATATGCATTGTCCTGGGATTCCCTACAATATCGATCTCTTTGCCGCTCCATCCGCATTTGTCTCTACCCAATCAGTAAGTTCATGCTACTCCACATCGGGGCTCTCGTAGCAAGGTCTCATCCAAGAGGTTGGATACCTCAAGGATCGTGCTCCTCCTCCTTGGGACGATCACTCCACATCGCCCCACCTCCTACTTGGAGGTATGGCTGCATGTGATCCCTCTTCCCACTTGGCTCGAAGTTTCCCCCCACTGGAGGTCTCTGCATGAGTAGATGTCTCTACTCGATCTCCTCTCAGCTTCCCCTGTTGTGGCTGCTCCACAACCTCTTGAAGCTGCTGCACCAATCGTGGCTCCTCCACAATCGTCTGAGACTTCTTCTAGCTCTACATTTTGAGAGGTAATATACCCTCCCTCTCAACCACCAAGTCTCCATCAGTTGCCTTGCTGCTCAAGAATTTTCATGCAACTTGAACCTCAAGAGAATACAGGTTCTTGACCCATGAACCAATCTGCTTCACCTATCTAGTGATGATGTGTCTAAGGAAAACTTTTCCCTTATTGAAGACTACATCATAGCCTCTGTCTTCTAGCATCGCGATCGACACCAAATTTCTCTTCAATCCTGGTACATACTTTACATTGGTCAAGGTAAGGCAAGATCCATGCTCCCTTTGAAAAATAATTGTGCCTACACTTGAGACACTATACTTCTCATCATTACCCATCGCTATGCGTATCTGGAGATCTTTCTCCTCCAAAGTACTCAACAAACTCTTGTCATTGATCACATGGAAAGAAGCTCCACTATCAAGAAACCAACCACTTCCCACCATGGATGAAACCATGCATGCGAAGAGTGTGAAATCCAACTCCAACTATGAAGGAAATGCCTCACCTTCATATCCTTCCCCGGATCCCTTCTTGGATTTCCTCCGTGGACAATTTGCATCATAATGGCCCACCTCATGACAACAAAAGCATCACACTTTCAATTTGTCAACCTTCTTCCCTTCATTGGAAGAGATGGATTTGGAAAGAGAAACCTTCTCTTTCCCCTTCTTTGCCTTACTCGCTAAGGCACAGTTCTCCTCATCATGCATGGATGAAGAACTATCTCTGGTGCGCCATCTGATCTCCTCCTGCATCAAATCTGACCATAGTTGTTCCCAATCTGGCAGTTTCTCCCTTCCATTCACCGAGTCCTGGTAGCTATGCCAGCTCTTAGGAAGGCCAAGGAGTGCAAGACTCACCATATCCTCATCCAATGTCACGACCCCTACACTTGCAAGCTCATCCCTACATGTGATGAGCTTGGTCAGATACATAGAGATCATCTCATCCCTTTCACACTTGATTTTTATAAGTTTTTCCTTCAATGCCAACTTCCTCTGATCATTGCTATTCTGATATAAATATTTCAATTTTTTCCACATTGCATGCGGAGTCTCCTTCCCATGGAGGCTCAAGACAATGTGATCTCGCAGTCCCTCCAAGAGAATTCTCCTAGCTCTAGCCACACACTTCCTCCATTCCACCTGCTCAGTCTTGTCAGTAGGCTTCGGAATTTCTTCATCAATGAAATCCTTAAGGCCATTATCTTCTAAAATTGCCTCCATGTGATCCTTCCAAGCTATATAGTTGGAGCTGCCATCAAGGGCATACTCAAGCCTCAAACCATAGAATGCCATCAATGAAATAGATGTGATAAGAACTTGAGATCTATATCCTGAATAATAAACTTCGAATTTCTCCTGCTAGTATATTGTTCTTGCTTGATCAACTTGGTTCTGATACCATATAGAATTTTGTAGAATATTTCTACAAATCAGCTAGCTCTGATACCATGTAGAATTTTGTAGAATTTTTCTACAAATCAGCTAGCTCTGATACCATGTAGAACTTTTTCTACAAATCAGCTAGCTCTGATACCATGTAGAAATTTCCCACCTGTAGATCAACTTGGTAATGCAATGTACTAAAGCAAAACACTTGATCTACTTCTACAACCAATTTGGCAGAAGCTTAATTGAACATGAGCAACATCAATAAGAACACATATAACTGATATGGAGAAATCAAACACACATAACACAAAATATATCACTGGGGAAAGCACCAGCCTAAAACCCCAACTCTGTATTATCAATCAAGTGGACATCTTCATCAACATACAAAAAGAATAAGCTCAAAAGCTATCCTGCTCCCTCTGTAATCAGAAGGTCTTGATGATCTTCAATTAGAAGATAAAAATCATGGACTGCCTAGGCCTCAATATATAGGCCACAAGTCCTCCAATCTCCTATAATAGATCCTTCTCTATGCAAGGAATACTTACTAGAAATATCCAAGCATCTGATAGTAAATTGTCCCACATCTGATCTCAACCAGGTCTCTAGCAGAACTGACATGTAACAGTTATCCATGAGTGAATTCTTAGTTATCTAAAATAATATTTGTCACGTGCATGAAAGCATTAACAAACTATATTTTATTATTTTAACAACTTGTTAAAATAATCTAATTGGACTTGACTAGTTAGAACTAAGTCAATTGATTCTCTCATTGTAGAACTCATACTTATTCCCTCAATCAGTGGAGGAAATTACGGATAAATTTCTCAAGCAGTGGGACAACTCATGTGCATGCTCACAAAGACTTCAAATTTGAATTTCCTTAACTAATTAAATCAACTTAATTAATTAATTAATATTTCCAACTGTTGTTAAGACCAAGATTAATTTTACTTCCTATAGATAGACTATGGACTGCTATAAATAGGAAGGGACCCAGAAATGCTATTTTTAGAACTTTCTATTTTTAGTAGTTTCAACCTCTCACCAATGTGGCCAATGACCTCACTGGCCAAACTACTATTTTTAGACATGCTATTTTTAGCAGGTCTATTTTTAGCACATTCTAAATTTAAAATTTCTTGTTACACATTTTTCAACAGATCGGTGCAGAGCAAAGGTAGTGTTTTAGTTTAATGAATTCCTTCTGTTGTGACTTGGATAGAAAAAAAAAAAATTTCTTTTTCTCCACGCTTTGTAACTTGACATAATGGCCAAGTGATGTGAGAGAAACCTAACACAAATCTTCTATAGAAATTGGCAAGGCCCAATAATCTCCAAAGCTATGTTAGAGTCGTCAAGGCCAACCAATCTCGAATGATTTCGATATTATTTGGGTCCACATGGTTAACAATTGCAACAAGAAATTCCTATTTAATTTGTCCTTGAAATAAGTTGTGAATTAAAATTGTAATTCTATTCTTATAGCAACTTGTAATAGTTAATTAAGTTAAATTGACTTAATTCACTTAGGAAATTCGAGTTGGAAGTCTATCTAGAGTCATGTAGAGTGATCCCTAAATTTTAGGGGTCCAGATTGAGTTCTTTGGAGTTGTGATTAGATAACTCAGTCTAACTGAATTGTAGATAGTTAAACTAGTTCTTACTATTGGAGGAACTAGTAGAGGTCTAGTAGTGGAGTAGTGCACCAACGCATCGCTAGTACCACACCAGCTAATTGAAGATTCACTCATAAATAACTCATGCATTTCAATTCAGAGGAAGACCCAGTTGAGACTGGAGTGCAGGGATAGTGTACTATCAATTATATATTTTTTAGAGTTGTACAGATGGTGCATGCAATCAGTTGAGGACCTATGTTTTGATTCCGTAGTTGAATTTCCCAATTAAGTATGGGTTAATTCTCTCAGGACATGGATAAGGAAGTAGGGGCTTGGCAGACAATGGAATTGGCTAAGTGTTGGCTTGAGCTGGATTGTGAGGAAGAGAGTTTAATCATACTTGTGTAGGGATTGTTCTAGTGTGAATAAGCATTGTATTTTATTCTTATATCTTCTAGCTAATGAAATATATATAGTCAGGGTTTTCAACAGTGGCTTTCCCTAGAGAAATATTGTGTTATGTGTGATTCATATTCTTCCTCTTTCTTCTTATTGTTTTCATTGATCACATTTGGTTTCCACTAAGAAAAGTAAAGTAGATTCCTATCTTGTGTTTTAGTATATCACATGAGCTATTGAATCTAGAGAGAAATATAAACACATTCACACCTTGCTCATCAATAATGCAACCTAGATATTGGACCTTGTCCATGCCAAAGGATCATTTCCCAAGTTAGCACATAACTTGTACTGCTACAGAGTGTAAACGACCTATTGAATATATCACAAGTTCTCTTCCCAACTCTTAATGAAGATTAGAATAGCATCCAAATATATAACCATGAATGAATTGGTGAAAGGCCGCAAGATGTCATCCATCATCCTCATGAAAGTTGTGGGGGCATTCGTCAAACCGAAGGGCATGACCAAGAACTTGAAAATACCCTCCTTGGACTTGAAATTAATCTTCCACACATTCGTGGGTTCTATTGGAACTTGGTGATGCTCGTACTTCAAATCAGTCTTGCTAAAGTATTTGGCCCCTTTGAGCTAGTCCAGAAAGTCATCAATTCATGGAATTAGGTACCTATTCATGGCTATGATTTTGTTCAGGCTCCAATAATCATTGTAGAGTCTTAATGTTCCATCCTTCTTATTGAGCCTCCAAATTTGTCCTCTTTTTGATAGTTTAGTTTTCCTTTTTTCACTTATTTTGTTACCTACTCCCATTCCATTTCATCTTCTCCATGGGTTAAGAGTCATATGGGTCATGAAAATACATCGATAAGGTAAATTTCCATTATCATATCAAGTATATATGTTTTACTTTGTCAAATTTGTTTAACTAGACAATAACTACTGAATTGTGCATATTTGTCAGTTGTTCTAACATTTTGAAACCGAATTGAAGTTTTTATAGGTTCATACGTGTTAAAATTCAGCCCAAGCATATGGGAGGTTGTCCAACATTTACAATATGGATATCCATCTATTATCCATAGGTGGAGGTTCGCAGGTTCACCGTATCTCTTAAGTCAAACTTATGGTCAAAGAAGCCATAATGCACTTGTAGCACACAAGAAATCAAGGGAATTGGTTCAATCATCAAGTGATAAAGATCTGAAGATAAAATTGAAGCAGATATGTGTCTTCTCAAAATTAATTCCTTCAGTAGAAAATCGTGATAAGAAAGACTCCTATTCTAGTCATAAAACTAAGAAGTCAGTACAAGCTTATAGATTACATTTCGAGTTATAGTTACTAGGCAATGAATTATTAAAGATGTTTAATTTTACACTCTATATAAACACTTCACCTAGAAGAAAAACTCAATTCAGAAGTTAATATTATTTTTACAACTTATTGTTCTAGAAGAATCTCTTTATGCATTGTAGTTAATACAAACCTCTATTATGGCATCGTTCTAATTGTTGTTGGTGATTTCAATTTCGTGATCTGAGTTTCTAGTACTTGGCACTCCTTAGGAGCCCCCCCCACTAAAGATGTATGAGTTCAATATTATAGATGTTTTTCATTCTTTTCATTTGATTTCTTTATGCTCTGTTTTCTTACACTTAAATTAATACTTTGTAAGATCTAGATTTCGATTCTTTATTTTCTTAGTTAGGATTTTATCTCGCATTTTTACTTATTTGTCTTGCTTTCCCACAAGTAAAAGGCTTGAGAAAAAGATAAAAACAATCGAACGAATTTACTTCATTGTTCTTTTATCACTTAGTCTCGAATTTATAGTTGACAATTATGATTAATTCTGGTTTAGTACGTACACATCAGTAATCTCGTAGACTTCATGCACTTTAATTCTTGTCATTTTCTTTTCATTCTAGAGTAAAAATTTATTGCTTTCCTAGTTATTGATTTTTAGAATATATTTACTTTCAAAGTATCAAAAATTTACTTCATTGTTCTTTAATCGCCGAGCCTCGAATTTATAGTTGACAATTATGATTAACTCTCATTTAGTACGAACACATTAGTAATCTTGTAGGCTTCATGCACCTTAATTTCTTTCATTTTCTTTTCATTGTAGAGTAAAATTTTATTTCTTTCCTAGTTATTGATTTTTAGAATATATTTACTTTGAAATTATTATAGATTAGATATGTTTTTGATTCATAGATTAGACTTGATTTCAAGTATAATAGATTAGAATTGTCTTTGAATTCAATAGACTAGATTTGTTTCAAAAAGCACAATAGATTAGATTTCCTTTAAAAGTTCAATCTACTAGATTTATTTTCAAAGTCCAATAGAAAAAGTTTCATTTCTTGTTCAATTGAATAGAGTTTCAAAGCTTTCATAACATAGAACCAAAATAGATTTATTTTAAATTTATTTACTTTTCAAGCTCTAAGTTTGATGATTGATTTAATATAGTCTTTGAGAAAGAGTGTGTGTGTGTGTGCTCACTTAGATCTTTTCATAAGTAGGTTTCATTTGAAATTTTCAATCCTTTCCATAACTTAATTGAAAGTTGATAGCGTAACATATATAATGCAAGAATAGTTCACAAGAACACCAACCTTGGATTGACAATTTAATGCTAAGTAATTTAACTCACAATTAAATGACCCAACACTTCTTTTGCATGAGTACAATTGGGATCCCATTGGGCGAAGAAATTGGTTGGATGTGCCCTTTTTGTAGCAGATTTTGGATCGACTACTCAATTTCCTTGTTTTCTAGAAGAGAGTGATGGTAGATTGGCCCACTAGGTATACGTGCACTAGGGGATAAATTGATTTAATGCTTGACCTGACAATGCAAAGGTACTCCCATGGGTGAAGAGAATATTTCTTTGTACTCTTCCACAACCTTATCCAATTGCCTCTATTACACATAGGGTCCCATTTGGAAGCCATGGATTTGGTCATGATCTTCCCTTTATTTTGAGAGTGCATCACGAGGAAGATAAATTTCCCAGTTTGGGAGATGATATTTCTACATTACTTAGCAAGGATCAAAGAAATGGTAGTAGACAGGGCTACCTTTGGTATCCTATATAGTTTTCTTCACAAAATGATAAGAAAAATATGAGGTTTGAACTCATACATAACATGATGCTTCCACTAGTACGGTTGGTCCAACAAAACATCACAAAATTCAAGGGGAGCAACATCACACAATACCTCATTCATGAAGGGCTTGATGATGTAGGACATGTGCCACTGTTGGATGACACAAAGATCTCTCCCTTGGTGGATCCATCTGATGGTGTATGGTTGTGGGTGTGGTGTTGTTGTCAAGGCCAACTACTTAATTGATCTAGGGGATTAGTAAAGTGCTCAATATTCAAAGTGTTAAAAAGTGCATGAAACCTATGCTAGAGTGTAGATCTCGATGACCTGAATCCAACACCACTTGAATCGATCAAAACCGATATCGTATGCTCATGATATCGTGTTCTGATCATTTTCCCTAACATGTAAAAAATCTGCAGATTGGATGCAGGACTGCTAACTGGACATGTTGACTGTGTTTCTTGGGCTAATGGCAGGCTGCCAAGTGGTCTCACTGCATTGGTCGATTTTTTGTGTTTTAATTGGTCGAATTTTTGGTTTGTTGGCCCAATGGATGGGAGCCATGTGAACTAATGGTGGGAAACCATGTAGCCTCCCAATGGGCTGACAAATTTTTGCTATGGAAGAACAGGCCTTCGGGAGATTCGAACACAAGACCCCTGAACTAGCAACACAATGCTCTACCACAGCACCATGGGTGTGAATTAACCATTATAGTGGCACACTTATATTTAAACTTTATGTATTTTTTTGTTGGGGGAAGGGACTAGGGCTAAGCCTTGGTCCTTGGTCACCTCATCACCCAAGGGACCATAGGTAGGTGGGAGCCAAGGGCTCGAGCTTAGCCCTAACCCAAGGTTCTGACACCCACAAGTTATAACAAATAGACCACAACAATACTCTGGAGTGCCAACAGTTGAGGGGGCAGAACTTTGGGGACCAGCCCATGGTCTTGACACTGCCATGTAACCATAGCCAGCGGAGTTTGGAGCGATGATCATAAGGGTTAAAGATTAAGCCCAACCCAAGGTCACACCTAAAATATATGATCGCAGGTGGATCAGTTTGGAGTTATGGCATCAAGCGCAAAAAAATAGGGGACAGGCCCAAGTTATATGGCGTCGTAGGACCTTGGCTTAGGGCTCGACAGAGGGCGTAGGGATTGGGCCCCAATCCAAGCCATATGACATTTCATGTGACCAATGTGTAGAAAAAGCAGGGGCTCCAATGATTAGGGCAGGTCATTGGCCCAACCCTTGGCCTTGTGGGGCACCAAATGACCACGACCCTAAACCTTAAGGGGCTAAGCTGGCGAGGGCGGGTCGTTGGCCCTAGCCCTTGGACACATGGCCCATGTGGCCCAAATTTTCTACTCACGGGGGTCATTGGAAATTTATATAAGGAAACAAATTGCACCCAATTCGGCACAAATCTCAACGGTGTCAAGTGAAATTGTCTCTTGGCGGTTCTAGAAAAGGCAGATTCATAGAATGGTTAGCAGGTTAGTGCAGTTTGTAAAGCAGTTAGCAAAGAAAACTTCTAGAGAGCATAACTTCTTTAGTTTTTGGCAAAATTGACCCAACAAGAACCCAGATGAGGGTTTTTTATTGTTCTGAAGCCATTGGAGACATAATTTTTACATTTTGAGAAGAGTAAATCCATGTAAACACAAATTTGAGCACTTAGTGAAAGAGACCCAACATTGGAAGCTAGATTAGGAGATGTAGCCTAGGAGAGGGGTGAACTCATTTATCATTTTTGTTGTTAGGTATTTCTCATATGGTATATTTTTCTTTGTTTATGCTGTTAACTAAGTTTTTAAAAACATTATTTTATGTTTTCTTCAAAGTGATCCATTTCCTAAATTACATAAAATTTTACTTGCAATTTTTTCCGTCACCTTCAAATTTGCATAACAGATCAATTTGGTATGAGAGCTCAATTTTTATTTTGAAGGTTTGATTTTGTTTCAAGTGTTTTCTAATGTTTACAAGGGTGAAGCTCAAAAGAGGAGAAGGAGAGATTGTTGATCCAAGGTATCAAATTGTTTCAAGGAGAACACTCATACCTCAAGCTTTGCTAGTTATGGCACATGAAAAAGGTCTTGAAGGGATGTATGAAGATGAGAGAAATTTTAGAAAATATTTCTTTGAAATGTTTGAAATGGAAAAAGTCCTTTATGGGGATAGGAACTTAAGGTTGCAAGGAGAGATCTCAAAACCTCCAAAAGGATATGGAGGAAAAGGATACAAACCTCCAAAAGAGAATGGAGGAAATGTGACAAGCCACCACCTTCACCTTCATCCTCATCCTCATCTTCATCCTCCTCTTCTTCTACTTCTTCTACCCTTTTAAAAACACCTCTGAATTCTCCAAAGGGATGTGGTAAAACTCTTTGTTAAAGATTGACATAAAGTATGAATTTCCTATGTATGATGGAGAGGTAAATGCTGAGAAATTAGAGAATTGGATTTGTTAGATTGAAGTGTATTGCAGGATACAAAGAATCAAGGATGATGAAACCAAAATTCAGCTTGCTTCTCTTAGGTTGGAAAGTGAAACACTTATTTGGTGGGAGGCCAAAACTCAAGAGGAAATGAAGAAAAGTTGTAAGTTTTTATCCTCTTGGAATGATTTTGTTGTTGCATTAAGAAGACAATTTTATCCATTAGCATACACGCAAAAAGCTATAATGGATTGGCAAAACATTAGGCAAGTTAAGGGTCAAAATGTGCAAAACTATACTCAGGAATTTAGGAAAATAGATTTGATTGTTGGTATAGATTTATCCTCCCAAGATACTCTACTGAAATACATTGGAGGATTACATAGTTGTTTAAGTCACACAATTTTCATGTTTAACCCTACAAAGCTAGATGAAGTTTGTGTACAGGAAACTCATTTAGAAGAAAGAGGGAAGAATGTTTCTGAAGAAACTAGTGAGAAGTCATTTAAGTTTGGAGACAAAGGAAAAAGGAAGTTTAAAGGAAAGGATAAAAACAATGCTCCAATCAAGAAAGAGGAAGAAAAACTCACATGTAAACATTCTTCAAAAGAAGGCCATGATGAAGACCACTATTGGAAACTTTCATCCTGAGATGAGACCTGTTGTACCTTAAGAAACCAATTTCCTGGATGTATAGAAATTGTGCTTAATACATTAATGGTTACAAATATTGTCACTTGTTTGTCACTCAATTATATATTGTGTTATCAAATGAAGGACCTTGGAAATCTGGTTGTTGATCCTCAATAATTAGGTGACATGATAACATCATAATGCCATTTGATTGTTGAATATAAATGATGAATGAAGAAATATTGAATAATTCATAGACAATATGTTGTTTAACACAGGATCTACTATCTGTGACACTGGGAGAAGTTATAGATAATATGTTGTTTTATGCAAAAACTACTATATGTAACTTAGAAGAATTGCAGAGATGGGAACTTCAAGTATAGGAGCACTCTTTAAGGAATTTAACTTTATTTACATAGGCAAATAAAGACCTGCAACTTCAATTACTATACTCAAAGGAAGAAAACATAAGATGACACATAACAGAGAAGACACAAAATCATACCCAACAATGTATGGAAAACTTCTGATTCTTCATTAATCAACAGTTGTATCCAGGAATTCAATAGCTTAGTGTCCAGATTCTCCAAATTTTGAACCCCTTCTCTCTAAATTTACCTCTTTTTATACATTACAAGACAATTGGTGATCACTAAAATTGCAAACTGCTTAATTATTTTCCTAACTGTCTAGAGTAAAAATTATTACAAAACATTACACAGAGGGTAAAAGACACCTCATTCTAAAGAAAATAGAATAACAGGAAGTAACGGAAGTTAGAAAATAATAATAACTATTAGCTTTTCTTCTCTATTGTTTGGCTGCTGAGTTTCTCTGTAGATGCTTTAATAATTATTAAACCATTCTCATTATAATAAACTTTGACAAAACCCCATGCATGAACTTGGGCTTACCTATGTATTAGGCGCATTTTGATTGGCCAAAACACAAGAAAACCTGACCAATCACCTTTCTTTGAAGTTCTAGTCATCCACCACTAATTCTGATTGTCTCACTTAAACAATGGAATCGGATATTTTACGTGAAACATTAGTTTGGCACGGAACTGAAAGACTTAACATTTTTATTCATAAACCCGTCGAGTCCACTTTAGCTACGTGTGAGTCGTCCCATCATTCATTCAATCAATGGTTTGATCCTTCGAAACTCAAGAGATTTTAAACTCATTTGAAATAAATATTATCGATTCCGCATATTCAACGCTCCGTTGACTCCCATACGGACTCGATGGGAAATATATACCACCAGTTAATAATCTATCGGGTCCGAATTTAGTGTCAAAACCTGATCATTTCTTAGCCCGATATCCATTGGATCCCGTATTTTTGGATGGAAGGCTAAGATTGGCCTAGACTTTGGCAAGATTGGACTACATTTGATATATTGTCGCGTCCAATAAGTTATCGTCTAAATGTCATTGGATCTGTGGCTTGTTGATCAAATGACCCAGATCTTCTCGCAAGTATACCATCACATCGGATTTCTGAAACAAACCCATTCAGACTAACTTGTGCGATTACCGACATCCAAATCCATCCCGTTTCATTTCTTTTAGACTTTGCAGGGGTAAAGCATATAAGGGAACTACATTGAGAACGAACCCCCACAATGATTCTAGGCCACACGTTGTGGTCAACCATGCTCAGGTCGCGGTCAACTGCGGGGGTTGAGCCTTAATTAACCTTCGGGCTTATTGTTTTCTCACAGCACACCTCATCATACTCATCAAGCTATCACTTGACCATGCCCCTTAAACCTGCATGGCCTTTAAACAATGGTTTGATTTTTCATTGCTTTTGATTTTTATTTCTTTTTTTGATAAAACTGAAAATAAGAAGAAAATAACAATGGAAGCTACAACATTTGGCTCCACTTGGGGATAGTTCTTTTTCCACAAAAGCACTAAGAACCATAGATCAGTGCCTTCACCTCAGGCATGGAGTCATATAATGCAACCAATTCAAGTTCTATGGCATTTGAATTCACTCCAATATCTACAATGATAGGATGCTTATGCTTCAGAACTAGAAGTAATGCTTGAGGTACTACCCATTAATAGCTAGTTGTAGAGTTTCACCATCAAGATTCTCTACAACAATCTTCTTAAGGATTCACATCAAATTTTTGTTAGTGGATTTAGCGAATCCATTTCCTTGTGGATGATAAGCAGTTGAATGAGATAGCATAGCATTATACTTTTGACAAAAGGCAACAAACTTACTTGCACTAAACACTCGAGCATTGTATGTTATGACTTTGATAGGGCATCCAAGTCTATTGAACATTTTTTCATCATATGTTTCGAGATCCTCATAGGACCAAGCCAGAACATCAGTGTATTTCCTTAAAAACTTAATATATATCTTTTTATAATTGAATGAAACTTCCTTGAATAAATTGACCAGCTTGGGCCCCTTCTGAATTCCAATATTATGAGCTTGAATTTGTTCATCCTGTGAAGGAAACCAGTACCTGTTCCTTCTTTGCATAGGCTCCATCAAATAAGCACTTCCATACCCCTTCTGTTTTCAGCTCAATATTTACACAGGCTGAGGCAAGCTGCCTTTGGTTATCTTCAACCAATTTTGCATTGTCATGCAACATGAAGCAAGAAAAGTCATCTTTCTCCTGGTTATATACAGGTGAATTACTTGCTTCATCATCTGTGATTGTTCTAATAAACCTTGTTTCTCTATACAACCTCCTTTCTTACCCACCTAAAATTGGTATGATAGCATTACAAAAATCTAGTTTCAAAACACCACCTAATTTAGCCCCCCATGAGCTAGCAAGTAGCATTCCAAACTTAGCAGGGATATTTGCTACCACTACATCCATTACCAAACTTTTGGCTAGAATCTGGGCCAGTGACACCACCATATCTTTAATGCCCCCCCCAGCCACTTGAATTTATGTGAATAAAAAAAATACAAGTCTTTGTAAGGTTTAGTAACCTGTAAGCTTAGCTATTTCATCACTTATAATGGCATAAGGTTATGTGAGGCTCCTGAATCAAACATACAATTGTGCAAGAGTAAATCATGAACCAATAAGGAAATGTAGAAAGGAGGTGTTGAAGAACCTACCTCCTCCACATGTGAACCAAAAACCACTACTAGTTTATCTTCTTACAAATTCACAATGTCATTTATATTCACATTCTGAGATGGATTGATAAACTCTGTAATTTCTCTTTGATAAATTGGTGTTTTGACTAAATTTGTGAGGGGTACCTGAATTATGATCTTTTCTAACTCTTTGGTGAAACTAAACACATGGCTCTGTTTAGTATTTCTTTCATTCTCATCCTCAGTTTTATTCATGATTCAAGTCTCTTGTGGAATGGAAACAAGTTTCTCTAAAGGAATTTTTCCACCTTTGTCTTGAGAGGACTCACCTTGAAGCATTTGAGTCTTGCTACTTGTATCATGTTGTTGCTTTCCTTTATTTAATTGTTTAGCGGGTTGTGATTCTTGTTTTTGTGGAGTTTCCTTTTGTAAGGGAGTTGGAACTTGTTTCAAACCTTCATCTTCTTGACTCTAGATCTTTTCCTTGATCTCAAGTCATATTTTTTATGTAGTATTTCCTGCATAAAATCATAAAACCACTTCCAACATTTATCAATTTCATTATCATCATAGATGACATTTGTTTCGCTATATTATCCTCCCTCTACACCTATTTCATCTTCATCTACTACATATAATGTGAAAATATGGTAATCATGATTCTTGGGATGCCTTGGTACTCCATCAGGATTTGCCTCTATATACATTGGTGCTTGAATCTGATCTTGATCTTTTCTCTCCCTCTGTAAAATTTGTAGAGGTTGTCTTCTATATTGAGGATTAAAATTTCTATTTTGTTGTACTAGTCTCTAAGAAATCTTACTCTCTAATTCTAATTTAATCAATTTATTTCACAAATTTTTAATTACATTACACATATCCTCTAGTGTTTGACTTTGAGAGGATTCTATATTTTCCTTTCCCTTGTCTTGGATGGGTTGTGTCTCTGGTGTTTTTCCTACAACCACCAGATTTTCTTTGATCTCTAGTGCATCTATTTGGATCTAATCAAAGGTTGGGAATCTCCTTTTGCTCAATGTAAATCCAAAATCTGACTCAAAAGCCCCTGCAAAAGTTATTTTGGCACCAGCAAGAGGGGGCTTAATCTCCACTAGAAGACTATTGTACAATTTATTAAATCTTCTGACAAATTCAACTACAGTTTCATCAGACTTCTTCTTTATAGCGTTAAACTCTGTTAATGAATACACATGGTCTCTTTTTTCTCCCCATCTTTGGGTGAATAGGCGCTCCATCTCTTCCCAAGAAGGAATAGAGTTATTAGGAATCCCTTTCAACCATTTTCTCGCTTCTCCATCCAAGGATTGAACAAAAAGTCTTAAAACAACATCCAAATGTTCAACATTTAGGTTTTTTGCAAAGTTACAAAATACTGATACATAATTCTTCGTTGTTTGTTCATCTTCCCATGTAAAGTGAGGAAGGATCTTAAGGTATTCTTGTGGCATTTGATTCAACGGTTATGGCAGTTGAAGAGGCGCATATCTATTCATCAAAAATGCAGAAGAAGCCACGTTTGCTCCAAAATTTACTGAACCGTGATTACCAACAAATGTGGAAACTGACCGAGGAGTAAATGGTGTGCAAAGGTGGTAATATAATTATAGGTTCAGGCTGAAAAATTATAGCATATGCTGAAAAAGAAACATACTCTAAAGATTGTTCTTGATAGTTGGGCTCTTGAAATGAATTGGATGTAAAAGGTGACTCTTGGTCAATAAAAGATGAATGTGAAAGATGTGATGAATTGCTGCCTGGTGCAGATAGTGTAGGACTTGGTGTAAGTGGAGTTTTAGGCCTTCTAACCCTCTTGGAAACTAGCCTTTCAGGGTCTGAAAGGGCTTGAACTTTCTACTGTGAGGTATCTCACCTTGTATGGGGTCTCCTTGGAGCCAGAGTTATTGCTTTTGTTCAAAACAACCAAATATTTCCTCCTCATTGAACAACCAGAGGAAGATATTGAAAACCAAGGGAAAAGTGCTCTTTCTTCTCTCCCTGGTAGTGGCGCCAATTAATGTTGTACCTTAAGAAACCAATTTCCTGGTTGTATAGAAATTGTGCTCAAGACATTTATGATTACAAAGATTGTCACTTGTTTGTCACTCAATTATATATTGTGTTCTCGAATGAAGGGCCTGGGAAATCTGGTTCTTGATCCTCAATGCTTAGGTGACATGATAACATCATAATGCCATTTGATTGTCGAATATAAATGATGAATGAGGAAATATTGAATAAGTCATAGACAATATGTTGTTTAACTTAGGATCTGCTATCTATGACACTGGGAGAAGTTATAGATAATATGTTTTTTTATACAAAAACTACTATCTGTAACTTAGAAGAATTGTAGATATGGGAACTTCAAGAATAACAGCGCTCTTTAAGGAATTTAACTTTATTCACATAGGCAAATAAAGACCCGCAACTTCAATTACTATACTCAAAGGAAGAAAACATAAGATGACACATAACAGATAAGACACAAAATCATACCCAACAACGTATGGAAAACTTCTGATTCTTCATTAATCAATGGTTGTATCCAGGAATTTAGTAGCTTAGTCTCTAGGTTCTCCAAAATTCGAACCACTTCTCTCTAAGCTTACCTCCTTTTATACATTACAAGATAGTTGGCGATCACCAAAACTATCGAACTACTTAATTATTTTTCTAATTGTCTAGAGTAAAAATATTACAAAACGTTACATAGAGGGTAAAAGACACCTCATTCTAAAGAACATAGAATAACAGGAAGTAACGGAAGTTAGAAAATAATGATAACTGTTAGTTTTTGGCTCTATTCTTTGGCTGCTGATTTTCTTTGTAGATCCTTTAATAGTGATTAAACCATTTTAATTATAAAAAACTTTGACAAAACCCCATGCATGAACTTGGGCTTACATATGTATCAGGCACGTTTTGATTGGCCAAAACACAAGAAAACCCGACCAATCACCTTTCTTTGAAGTTTTAGTCATCCACCCCTAATTCTGATTGTCTCACTTAAACAACGAAATCGGCTATTTTACGTGAAACATTAGTTTGCCACGGAACTGAAAGACTTAACATTTTGATTCATAAACCCGTCAAGTCCACCTTAGCTGTGTGTGAGCCATCACATTGTTCGTTCAATCAATGGTTTGATCCTCCAGAAGTCACGAGATTTTAAACCTGTTTGAAATAAACATTATCGAGTCTGCATGTTCAACGCTCAGTTGACTCCCATACGGACTCGATGGGAAATATATACCACTAGTTAATAATCTATCAGTTCCTACTTTAGCGCCAAAACCCAATCATTTCTCAGCCCGATATCCATTGGATCCCGTATTTGGATGGATGGTTAAGAGTGGCCTGGACTTTGGCAAGACTGGACTACATTTGATATATTGTCGCGTCCAATAAGTTATCGTCCGATTGCCGTTGGATCTATGGCTTGTTGATCAAACGGCCCAGATCTTCTCGCAAGTATACCATCGCATCAGATTTCCAAAACAAACCCATTCAAGCTAACTTGTGCAATTACCGACATTCGAAGCCATCCTGTCAATCAAACAAAATACTTCATTTCTTTTAGACTTTGCAGGGGTCAAGCATATAAGGGAACTACATTGAGAACGAACCCCCGCAATGATTCTAGACCGCACGTTGTGGTCAACCATGCTCACATCGCGGTCAACTGCAGGAGTTGAGCCTTAATTAACCTTCAGGATTATTGTTTTATCACAGCACACCTCATCATACTCATCAAGCTATCACTTGACCATGCCCGTTAAACCTGCATGGCCTTTAAACAATGGTTTGATTTTTCATTTCTTTTTGTGATAAAACTGAAAATAAGAAGAAAACAACAATGGAAGCTACAACAAGACCCAAAAAGTTTAATAACAAGGAGAAAGAAAATATTTTTGCAACTACACAATAAGATCTAGGATCAAATTCCAAAGATGTAACACAAATCATAGCCATGGGGATGAAAGGTAAGGATTCAGTTGAAAGTACTAGATCTTGTAGCAATTCCATTGAAACTCAAAATGAAATAGAATGAATAGAGATTTTTCATATTAGAGTCATCACAAAACATAACAAAGTAGATAATTTGTTTGATATTGGATCACAAGAAAACCTCATTTCAAAAGACATTGTCAAGAAACTAAATTTGGAAACCATTCCTCATCTTAAACCTTATCCTTTGTGTTGGGTATGTTACAATGCCAAAATGAAAGTGATAAGAAAATGTATACTTAAATTTGATCACTACAAATTTTATTGATTAGGTAGAACTTGATGTAGTACCACTTGACATTTGTGGGATTGTTTTGGGAAGACCATACTTATATGACAAGAAAACCATCTTTCTTCGCCATGAGAAAAAGTATCATTTGTTTAAAAATGGGATTTAGTATATTGTTAGAGCACATCGCAAGAAGTTGAATTTGTCTTTTGTGAATGTTGGACAAATGAAGAGGTTTGTTATAAATGCTAGTCAATTTTTTGCATTGTTAATGATTTAACATAAAGATGTTGATGAATCAAAATCCTTCCAAGAATGTGATGCAAGATTACAATTTGATTTAGTTGAAGCTGTTAACACATGTGATAAGATGTTTCTGGAATCTAATGTGTTGCCTCCTAAAAGTGGAAAACAACATGAAGTTCAATTGCAGCAAGATGCTTCACTTTTGAACATTGGTATGAACAAGTTTCCAGTGTTAGAGAATGTAGGAATCAAGAAGCAGATGCAAGATCTACTTGACAAAGGAAAAATTAGTTCTACTACATCTTGTGGGTATCCTAATGTTTTGGCTTTAAGGAAGGATGGCGCATGGCAATGGCGATCACATTTGGTGAAGATTCAATCCAAATACAAGACTAGACATGATAAGTATCGTGTTGACCACAATTTTCAGGTTGGCAAGGAAGTAAGGCTTTGAATCACAATAGAAAAACTTCAAGGTGAAAAGAACTTGAAATTGGGTAAGCCTCTTTTGATTGAAGACCTAGGAGAGAATGTTCACATTTTTTCAATAGAAGTTTCCTCTTGAAAATCTTGAAGATTTGCAGCAAGATTCTATCCTTGAAAAAAAAAAACTAACGAGAAGCACCTTTTTATGAGGCTCAAAGGCACAAATCCAAGCAACACTAAATGAATAAAGATTGGAAGGGTGCGGGAACTGTACCCTCATCTATTTGTTGACTTAAAATAGTATTTTGGAGGTCCAAAAGCTTCCAGTTGGGAGAAATGATCTAGGGGATCAGTAAAGTTTGACAAAGTGTTAAAAAGTGCTCAAAATGTATGCCAAAGCGTAGGTCTCAATGACCTGAGTCCAACAAAACTTGAATCACTCAAAATTGATATCGTATTCTCTTGATATTGTGTTTTGATCATTTTCCCAAACAGGTAAAAAAATCGTAGATTGGATGCAGGACTGCTAATTGGGTAGTCCATACACTGACTGGGTAGGGTGACTAGGTAGGTTTATTGTGCTTCTTGGGCCAATGGTAGGGTGCTAAGTGGCCTCACCGCATTAGTTGAATTTTTTTGTGTTTTGATTGGTCGAATTTATGGTTTGTTGGACATGGGCCAATGGTGGGCAGCCATATGGCCTCCCAATGGGCTGGAAAAATTTAGTTATGGCCAAACGGGCCTCTAGGAGATTCAAAAACAAGACTTTCGAACTAGAAGCACAATGCTCTATTGTAGTGCCATGGGTGTGACTTAACCATTATAGTGACACATTTCTATTTAAACTTTATGTATTGTTGTGTTTGGGGAAGGGGTCGGGGCTAAGCTCTATCCCCTAGTCACCTCACTACCCACGAGACTACAGGAAGGTGGGAGCTGAGGGCTTGGGCTTAGCTCTGGCCCAAGGTTCCGATACCCATAGGTTATAATCACCTAACTACAATAACACCCCAAAGCGCCAATAGTTGAGGGGGTGGAACTTTGGGGACTAGCCCATGGTCTTGACACTGCCATGTAACCATAGCTAGGAGAGTTTGGAGCGACACTCATAAGGGGTAAAGATTAAGCCCAACCTAAGGTCTACCCTAAACTATATGACCAGAGGTGTATTATTTTGGAGCTATGGCATCAGGCGCAAAAGAATGGGAACCAACCCCAAGTTATATGGCACCACAGGACCTTGGCATAGTACTCGGCAAAGGGTGCAAGGGTTGGGCGCCAGCCCAAGCCATATGGCCTTTCATGTGACCAGAATGTAGCAAAATCACATGTGACACCAAATGGCCACAACCTCGAACCTTAAGCAGCTAAGCTGGCAGGGGTGGGCCATTGGCTTTGGCCCTCGACTACATGGCCCATGTGGCCCAAATTTTCCACTCACGGGAGTTATTGGGAAATTAAATGAGGCAACAAATTGCACCCTATCTGGCTTAAATCCCGCTCGCGCTGGGCAAAATTATTGCTTGGAGGTTCCATATTAGGCGGATTCATAGAATGGTTAGTAGGTCAGTTGAGTTTGTAGAGTAGTTAGCAATAGTTAGCAGAGAAAACTTCTAGAGAGCATAACTTCTTTAGTTTTGGCCAAATTGAGCCTAAGAAGAGCCCAACTGCGGTTTTTTACTATTCTAAAGCCATTGGAGACATAATTTTTACATTTTGAGCACTTTAAATCCATATAAACGCAAATTTTAGCACTTAATGAAAGAGGCCCTACATTGGAAGCTGGACTAGGAGATGTAGCCCAAGAGAGCGGTGAATTGCTTTATCATTTTTACTGTTATGTGTTTTTGATATGGTATATTTGTCTTGGTTTATTCTATTAACTAGGTTTTTGAAACCATTATTTTATGTGTTTTGCAAAGTGATCCATTGCCTAAAATACATAAAATTTTACTTGCAAATTTTTCCATCACCTTCAAGTTTACATAACAGATCATTAATGACCTTTGCTAAGACGGGGTTCTTTTAACTCTTGTTGTAGACAATGAAATGAAGTGAAGCACCCTTCACCCACATTTGTGGGTGGAAGAGACGGTCATCTTCCTTCGGATCTTCAAGCTCACTTTGCTAAACACTGGTGGTAGCAACAGTGGCATTGGGTTGTTCATCAATGACTTGTTTCCCTTTTTCAAGGTTTGGTTCAGAGTCAGAACTGTCATGTGACTTCGAAGCTTTTAGGTCAGCCACAATTACTTCTTTGCGCGACATTCATTTGTATTATGAGTGGGGTTGTTGTGGAACTTACACTACTTTACCATGTCTTTCCTTGTCTTCACAACATTATTTTTTTCTTGCAACGTTGATGGGTTGTCCTAGGGGATTCCACCCTAGCTACGTCCTTCTTTATGTAGTTTCATGGCACCTTTTTCCTTCTTCATTTTCACAGATCCAAAGTATTTCTTCTTTTGTTTAAAACTTTACTCGATTCTAGCAGCATATTGATATGCTACTCCCAATGAGGAGATGTCCATGAAGTCCATTTCTATCTAGCTTTATTTGTGCGAACAACCATGATACTTGAGCACCATACATCACTTGGAGTCCTCAAAACCCAACTCCGTTTGCGAGGTATGAAAGATATTTGTGAACTCTGGCACTTCTAAGTCCCTTTCCTATCATACTATGGTCCATTTTATATACTTTTCTTTGTATTTTACCACAATTTACTATTATTCCTTAATAGCATCCATGAAAGAGTTCCAAGAGGGTGCGAATGAAAATAGTGTTGATTCTTCCATAAACCTTTTCTCATAGTGATTTTCCCACTAGTCCTTGACATGGAAGGTAACTTTAAGCAGTGAAAAAGTAATCTTCTCTCTATTGGAAAAATTATGCACTGAAAAGCATCCTTCCAATAGATTTAACCATTTATCTACAACATTTGTATCTATTTTTCCTTTAACTATAGGAATATCAAAATAAACTTGTACCTTAAAGGGGTTGATGCCTCTGAAGTAGATATTGGTTGAAGAAGCGTCACCTATTGGTATTTGTCAAAAGATTTGGGAAAAAATATCGATCATTTCATTCCTTTATCGCTCGAGGGCCTCTTCGAGAAACAATTTGATAAGGTCTATTGATCCCTCATATTATTTTTTTCTTCTATGGGAGGTCGTCAGGTTGGAGAGGACAATCTTGCAAGGATTCAAGCAGTTCAAGTCTCAACTCCTTATATCTTGACCTTGTTGGGGGCATGCATAGAAAAATAGAGAAAGAGTAGACCACTTTGATACCCTTTGATTTGGATCTATGAAGGGAATGAAATAAAATTTCGATATAAAATAGAAACACAAAGATACAATGAAAATGAACTTCAATTAATAAATAGAAAATGTTGAAAATTGTTTACATGAAGAATGAAAATAATCTAGCTTGAATGATGGTAGCTTATCTTTGAGAAGAGATGTGATGACTACATGTCTCCTTGAATTGTGTTACAATGAGACTTAGAGGCCTTTTTATCATGAATAAACAATGAGAAGCAATAAACATCCAAAACCCTAGCCCTAGGAGATGAAGAACCAAAGGCTTATGGGCCCTAATGGGGTAAGTTGGAATGTCAACTTCTCAAGGTCATAACTTTGGCATATGATCTTCGTGTGGCATAAAGAATAACCCATTATAAAGGCATATCTAAGAAGAAAAACCTTTGAATGCTAAAATTAATTAAAGATTTGTGTTTTCTCATTTCTCCAAGAAAATGTTATGTAGGGCCTAAAAATGACTTTGGAAGTTTAGGACCTGAAAAATGCCAAAATTGGAAATTGTCCTGAAAAATAGGAAACTGATAGGAAACTATGTTGTGATCTAAGTGGAATAGGAGGGCAGCCACCAATATCCACCTGGATCATGTTGCATTATTACATCAACTTACATGTAATAAATACACAGTGAAGATGAGGGTGAATGTCATGAAGAAGATGGGTGAGTGGGGAGGTAAGGAAGGTAAGAAGGCTTTACCCACCCACCAAGAAAGGAGTTAATTTCCCCCAGATTTTATAGTAGGAAAACCCTCCCTTGGAGTTTCTACAGAGAGTCACTTGGAAGGACCAATTTTGATTGACTTAAAATATGAAAAACAAAATAGTAGAAATAAAATTCATAAGTAGAGTATAGGTGCCTTTACTCTGGGAAAGTGACCTAGAATAAGCGACATCACCCTATCCTGAAATAAATTTATGAATGTATAATTGGCCATATATATTATTTGAGGTGTGATCATCTTAGTCTGATAGACAGATATATTGGTTTCATTAATTCCATAGAACAATGTCGTAATATTATTAATCTAGGCACAAAAGGTCCTAGTACCTAACAGATACCTCCTCCTCTACATTGGGTGTGAAGCCTGATTATCTTCTTTATTGAGAAGTATCGCTGCATTGGAACCCAATTCGTAATATGGCTTCAATGTTGCCCATAAATGTGCACCACTAGGGGGGTCCAAGGGGGGCGATGTTGATTATTTGGAGCGCCCCCCCCCCCCCCCCCCCCCTTGGCGGGGGATCGGGGGCAGTGCCCCCGAAGCTAAAAATTGATGTAAAATTGTCTTGTAAAATGTTGTAATTTCATAGTCAACCTGGGTCATTCATTAGGCTGAAATATGACGATAGAAGTTATGTTTAATTTAGGGTTTTCTTCCCTAGAAGGCAACCCCTCACTATATATGAGGGAATTTTAATGCGTCTATGTAAATCTATATTCTAAGCGAAAAAGAGAGAGGAGAATGAGAGCGAAGAGGATATTATAGCATATCTGTTGTAGGTTGTATCACTTCATTTTGTTGCATAATTAAAAAGGAAGGATTGGTTGTTTCTCAGTGGATGTAGCCCAAATTGGGTGAACCACGTGTATCTGTGTCTCTCTTGTTTTATGTGTGTTTTGTGTTTATATTTTTGCAATATTTTATGTGTTCCATTTCTCTATAATATATAATTTTCTAACAACTGGTATCAGAGTCGGAGTCTATTTGGCTGATAAGTTCGCAAGAGAGAAGGGTTCCTTGTTTGAGAGGGAGAAATGGCAGAAGATGATAGGTTTAGGGCTGAAAAAAATAACGACCAAAACTACCAGTTGTGGAAGATGCAGATGGAAGATTATTTGTGACAGAAGGATTTGTACCTACCATTGAGCGGAAAGATAAAGAAGTTGACGAGTATGACAGACAAAGAATGGGATATTCTTGATAGAAAGGCACTTGGAACAATACGGTTGTGCCTAGCGGTGTCGGTAGCCTTTAATATTTCAAAGGAAACGAAAATAGAGGGGTTAATATCGACATTGGCCAAACTATATGAAAAACCCTCAAACTCACATAAGGTATTTCTTATGAAGCATTTATTTAATATGAAGATGTCAGAAGGTGGATTTGTTGCTGATTATTTAAACGAATTTAATACAGTTACTAGTCAGTTAAGTTTTGTAGGGTTAAATTTTGATGATGAATTTAGGGCTCTATTATTTCTATGCTCATTTCCAGAAAGTTGGAATGGTTTAGTTATGGTCATTAGTAATTCTATCTCTAGATCTAGTACTTTAAAGTTTAATGATGTTGTCGGTGTAATCCTTAGCGAGGAAATGCGATGAAAAAGCTCTAGTGAGACATCAAGTAATCCTTTGATTGCAGAGACTAGGGGAAGAAAAATGGAAAGAGGAAAGAGCCCAAGATATCGCAATAAGTCAAGGAAAGGCAAATCCAAGTGCAAATCGGGGATAATGTGGTGGAAATGCGGGAAGAAAGGACACCTGAAGAAAGACTGCAAGTCTCGGAAGGGAAAAGAAGGAGACACACAACAAGAAAATAATCATGAAGCGAATGTGGCAGGTGTTTGTTGCAAGATCAATTGATTCTTTCATTAGAAAATATTATTGATTCCTAGGTGGTAGATTCAGGGGCATCATTCCATGCGACACCTGATAGGAAACACTTTCATGACTATGTTCAAGGAGATTTTGGATAGGTTTGATTGGGTGATGATAAACCCTGTAAAATCATTGGAATGGGTACAATTTTCATAAGACAACAGAATGTAAATCAATAAATATTGAAGCATTTAAGGCATGTTCCAGATCTAAAGAAAAATTTGATTTCAACAAGGTAGTTGGGAGGTGAAGGATGTGTAACTACTTTTACAGATAGAACCTGGAAGATTGCTAAAGGAGCCCTGGTAATAGCAAAGGGAGAAAAGGTTGGTACATTGTATTTTTGTAAAGGTATTTCTAATTATGTTAATGATTTAACCTCTACAAGAGAAGATACAACATTATGGCATCATAGGCTCGGGCACATGAGTGAGAAGGGAATGCAGATTCTCCACTCAAGAAATTTGTTTCCAGGTTTGAAGCATGTTGATTTGGACTTCTGTGAGAATTATGTTTATGAAAAACAAAAGAGAGTTAAGGCATGTTCTAGATCTGAAGAAAAATATGATTTCAATAGGGCAGTTGGAAGGTGAAGGATGTGTAACTACTTTTACAGATAAAACTTGGAAGGTCACTAAAGGAGCCCCGGTAATAGCAAAAGGAGAAAAGATCGGTACATTGTACTTATGCGATGGTATTTCTAATTATGTTAATGCTTTAACCTCTACAAGAGCATATACAACATTGTGGCATCGTAGGATTGGGCACATGAGTGAGAAGGGGATCCAGATTCTCCACTCAAAAAAATTGTTGCCAGGTTTGAAGCATGTTGATTTGGAAACTTTTGAGAATTTTGTTTATGTAAAATAGAATAGAGTTAGATTCCTAAGAGTTGGGAAAGAAAATAAGAGCAAAAAATTAGAGCTTGTGCATACATATGTATGGGGACCTGCTCAGGTATCATCTCTTGGTGACTCTGTTATTATGTTACTTTTATTGATGATGCAACAAGAAAAAGCTAGATTTATTCTATTCAAAATAAATATGATGTATTTGATACTTTCAAGAAATGGAAAGCTTTGGTTGAAAATAAGACAAGAAAAAGGTTGAAGTGTCTCAGATCAGAAAATGGAGGTGAATATTGCAACAAAAAGTTTGATAGGTACTATTCAAATAATGAAAATCGCAAAGAGAAGATAGTTCCAGAAACACCATGTGAAAATGGTGTGTCAAAAA
Organism: Pinus taeda; assembly: GCA_000404065.3. Classification (NCBI taxonomy): domain Eukaryota; kingdom Viridiplantae; phylum Streptophyta; class Pinopsida; order Pinales; family Pinaceae; genus Pinus; species Pinus taeda. The sequence continues at coordinate 116,802 of APFE030094805.1, forward strand.
GGATGAAAAGGACAATCATGGAGTGTGCAAGGTGCATGAGATTACATGTAGGATTGCCTTTACAATTTTGGGCAGATGCTGTAGATATTGATGTTTATCTAATAAAAAAATGACCTTCAAATTCCTTGGATGGTGGTATTCCACATGAGGCATGGGCAGATAGAAAGGTAAACTACTCATTTTTAACGACTTTTGGTTGTCAAGCCTTTTCACACATTAATAAAGAATATAGAACAAAGCTTGAGGCATAATCAAAGAAATGTACCTTTATTGGATATGGTGTTAATGATTTTGGTTATCGCTTTTATGATTATGAAAAACACAAAATCATTAGGAGCAGAGATGTCATATTCAATGAAAAGGTTTTGTATAAGGATCAGATGTAGGAAAAGAAACAAGAAAAAGAAAACAAATAATACATAGTGTTTGATGAGATCACAAAAAAAGTGAATGTGCCTAGAAATCATAATGATCAACAGCCAAAAGAAAAACAAAAAACACAACAGCAACAAGCACCTCAAACACCTGAAATTGGTGTTAGAAGATCTACCAAGATATGTAGACCCCCTGAACAATTCTCTCCTTCATTATATTATGTATTGTTGACTAATTCTATTGAACCAAAATATTATGACGAAGCCATGCATGTAGAAACAAGGAAGAAGTGGGAGCATGCCATGAAAGAAGAGATGGACTCCTTAGTACATAACCAAACTTGGGACTTAGTTAGGTTGCCTGCAAGTAAAACAACATTGTAGAATAAATGGGTTTACAGGTTGAAGGAAGAAGATGGAGGTAGGAAAATTTATAAAGCTAGACTTGTGATGAAGGGGTTTGCATAGAAAAAGGGTATAGACTTTGATGAGATATTTTCTTTTGTTGTTAAAATGAATTCAATCAGAACTATTCTAAGTCTAGTAGTAGTTGAATATTTTCATCTTGAGTAGTTAGATGTAAAGACAACCTTTCTCCATGGGGATTTGGAGGAAGAGATATATATGAAGAAACCACAAGGATATGACATAAAAGGGAAGGAGAAACTAGTGTGCAGGTTGAAGAAGAGCTTGTATGGCTTAAAACAGGCTCCAAGTTAGTGGTATCTAAAATTTGACAGGGTTATGTCTAAATAAGGTTATACTAGATGTCACTCTGATCATTGTGTTTATCTCAAAAGGAAAAATGATGGCAGCTATATTATATTTATTATTGTATGTAGATGACATGCTTGTTGCGGGTTCTAACATGTAGGAAATAAATGTGCTCAAAATAAAATTGGCAAACTCATTTGCAATGTAGGATTTGGGTGTTGCAAAACAAATCCTTGGTATGAGAATAACTAGAGACAGGAAGAATCGAAAATTAACATTGTCTCAGAGTTAGTACATACAAAAGTTGTTGAAAAGATTTAATATGCAGAATGCAAACCAATTAGTATACCTTTGGCTAGCCATTTCAAACTAAGTAAGGAGGTGTGTCCCAAGAGTCAGGAAGAAATGGCTTATATCTCTAAAGTTCCATATGCATCAGCGGTTGGAAGCTTAGTGTATGCAATGGTATACACAAGGCTTGATATTGCACATGCAGTGGGACTAGTTGTAAGCAGGTACATGAATAATCTAGGAAAATAACATTGGATGGCAGTGAAGTGGATTCTCAAGTATTTGAGAGGTACCACAAATCAAGCATTATGCTTTAGTGGTTCAAACATTTCTCTACAGGTATATGTTGAGGAGCACAACAGGGTACTTGTTTACTATAGGTGGAACAATAGGGTATGTGTCTAATGTAGGTGGAACAATTTTCAGTTGGGTTTCAAAACTGCAAAGTGTTGTTGCACTCTCAACAGTGGAAGCAGAGTATGTTGCTGCTATAGGGGCTAGTAAAGAAATGATTTGGTTACAAATGTTTCTGGATGAATTGGGTAAGAAGCTAGAGTTGGGCAGGTTATACAGTGACAACCAGAGTGCCATATATCTTGCAAAGAACTCTAGATTTCATTCCGAAACTGAACATATACAAATCAAGTACCATTTCATAAGATCAGTGTTGGAAGATGGACAAATGAAGCTGGAAAAGGGACACACTAGCCAGAATCCTACAGATATGTTAAAAAATGTTGTAACCAAGAGAAACTAAGATTCTCCTCGGTTTCAATTGGTCTTCAAGTATGATGATGAAGATGAGAAACAACAGTCCAAAGTGAAGTCATTTTCCAACAAATGAAGCAGCGATGGAGTTGCTATAATCAGTCTCCAAGTGGGAGATTGTTGGGTGTGGAGCTTGATTATCTTATTTATTGAGAGGTATCACTGCATTAGACCCGGTTCGCAATATGGCGGTAATTCTTCCCGTAAATGTGTGCCACCAGGGGGGTCTAGGGGGGGGCGATGTCGATTATTTGGAGCCCCCTTTGGCAAGGGATTTGGGACAACACCACCGAAGCTAAAAATAGATGTAAAATTGCCTTGTAAAATATTGTAATTTTGTAGTCAATCTAGGCCATTCATTAGGCAGAAATATGATGGTAGAGGTTATGTTTAATTTAGAGGTTTTTTCCCTAGAAGGCAACCCCTTGCTATATATGAGGGAATTGTACTATGTCTATGTAGATTTGTATTCTGAGCGAGGAAGAGAGAGGAGATTGAGAGCAAAGAGGGCATTACAACAGATCTATTGTAGGTTGCATCTCTTCATTTTGTTGGATAATAAAAAAGGAAGGACTAGCTGTTTCTTCGTGGACGTAGCCCAAATTGGGTGAAACATGTATATCTATGTCTCTCTTATTTTATGCGTTTTCTGTGTTTATATTTTTGCAATATTTTATGTTTTCCATTGCTTTGTAATATATAATTTTCTAACAGTCTATAACTGGATTCTTCAATATCTTCTCATTCCATTTTTTGGAATTGACCACATGCTATATTTTGCAACATAGAGTGATTCTTCTTTCTTAGACTCTTGCTTAGGCATATTAATCCCTCCCAAGCCACGATGAAAAATGTGGGAGGCCATTTGAGGGATGCCTAACCTATCTCAATATTAAAATCTACCGAGGCAAGTGACCATACATCAAGGAATCATGCACCAAGGCTAATAGTCTAATATTGACGTGCTGAGTAGAATCCCATACCTTGCAAATGCCCAATGTGAAAAATTGGGAGATACTCTGTGCCAAAAAACCAAAATTATGGGGGAGAATGTAGCTACTTTCCAGAAAGAAAGTCTCAAAATATTCAAACCATATATAAATCTCCTCTAAAATCTGGCATCCAAACCCATTATACCATTTTATAGAGACATTATAAATATATTTAATGGCCACATCCTCCCTTCCCAAGATGGTGGTGAGGATTTTCACATAGAAATCAACCATTTCCTGTTTGGTTGATTTGCCATCATCGGGGGCACCCATTACAACAAGGGAGTGCTCTACTGATATGCAAATTCCCTTATGCTTTGCATTTGTTGGACTTTGTAGATGGAATTTGTTCTAATGACAAGCTCTATCCTTGAGCTACATCCCCACCTTCCTCATTTTGATTTTGAGACCCTTTATCAAGAAGACATGTGATTTGAATCATGCCAAAGAATAACATGGATGACATGGCTAGCCACTGTAGCTGGGTCAAAAATAGAAGAGGAGAGTGGTGAGAGTTTTGTGGATTGAGTGGACAAATTTCGAAGGGAATGTAGGGCATCACTATGCAATGCCACTATTGTAGGGTTTTGGAGTTTAATCTAGTGCAAATCTTTCATAATTGTAATATGTGATGAAAATGTAGACAAATACAACAACATCATACCCATCTCTACATAATCTCTCAACAAGAATCATCGACAAACATTCATAGGTGAACATGGCACTTTGAATCATTTGTGAAGAGAGGACACACAGGAACCATGCATGCCATCTAGTGTGGGATTTCATTTTTTTCTTTTAAGTTGGGGCCATCAAGAATGTTACCATGTGATTTTCATATATATATATATATATATATATATCTTTTTTTAATCTAGTTTTGGATAAAAAAAAACTATATTTATTTTTTTTATTTTTTATATAAAATTAAAAATTAGAAAAAATAAAAGGGAAAAGAAGGTATAGTTATACATCATAATCTATATATATATATATATATATATAAATATATTAATATATAATATATATAATAATATATTATATATATATAATATGTTTCAATTAATTTAAATTAAAAATACTAATGTGAATAATACCCGACTTATATATATATATATATATATATATATATAATATATATATTTAATTTTTATACATATTAATAGTGCGTGAGTGGATTATTCACATTCTCAAGTATTAATTTTAATTAATGAAATATATATATTAACTAACTATATATATATATATATATTATATTAATATATATTATATGGTGGTTATTCAACATTAGTATTTAATTTAATTAATTGAAAAAAAAAAAGTAAAAAAAAACATCGAACCATTACATTATTTAATTTTAATGTAATTAAATAAATGTCTTTTATAACATTCATTAGGGTCACTAAAGCAAGTAATTTCATTCTAGGAAGATGTTTGAGGGCGACTAGTAGTGTGTCACAACACTTGCTTGGCCAGTGATGGGGAGAGGATTTAGTAAATCCATGAGGATTTGCTCAGTATCAGTAATGCTCATTTACGAGTATATTAAAATGAAAAAACCTATCATTTTGTAAACATGTATGAGCCGAGTAAGAACCTATAAGGTCCTAAGCTGCACTAAGAAGTCTTATGTGTCATGTAGATATTTGAGCAGCTCAAAATGGTGAGGAAGTGAGGAAATCAAGGTCGAGGGAGGTCGACCCAAGGACCACCTCCTCCAAATAACCCATTACCATCACTGCAATTGGCTCTCATCTTATGCTCGCTAGAGGAAATTAATGAGACATTAATAGGGCACCAAACAACTGAGGTGGAAATAGAGCTCCCTACACCAAGGGTAGGAAACCACAAAGAATCAAGGGACTTTGATAGAGGACCTCCAACTAAGGACATTACTAGGGGGCTATGGAAAATTAAACGTCCAAAATTTTCTAGAGCTCGTGCCATCGAACGAGAAGAAGCCTAGTTGGAGGGAATTACAAGATGTTTCACACTTATGGAGTATACTTCCAATTTGAAATCTAAGATGGGTTAAGTATGAATCCTGCATGGATATTGATCAGTTCCAAGTAGATCATTTTGTTTATGGATTGAACCCTAATATTATGGTAATGATTCAGATGTGGAAGCCATCCTCAGTGGTCGAAGCTACTGAACATGATCGTTATGCTGAGGAGCGCTTGGAATTGAAAGGGGTAGATATAGTTGTTTTTCCACAATAGACAAGGTTCTTGGGGAAGGCCCCTCGGACCTTCTCCAGGGGAGGAAGTTCAAGCCCACCTCCATATAGAAACAAGGTTGTGCCTAGAACATCGATAATAGGGTTGTGCAAACCGCTATATATTTATGACAATGAATATACATACAAGGATAAGCGAGCCAATTTCCCTCTACATAACAATTTTAAAAACCAATGCCATTTGTTATCAATGACCCTATTAATAGACCATGTTCAATCATTTTTTTATTGTATATATAGTTGAGGCTAAGGATCATAATAATTACATAAACACACTACCAACTTATGACTTACATTATTTTCCATAATAAAGAGAGGCAAAAAATGATTACAAACAAATATCTACCACAATAAGAGAATCACCCTTATCAATAGTGAAAGTCTATTTTATCTCTTTAGAATGTACTCAGACTTCCACTTCATAGGTCCCATGAAAGACTATAAATTTAAACTAGCCTTCATGATTTGTATGGCTCTTTACGTTTGTTGTACATTCTTTCATTAGAGAAATGAATCTCTTTCCTGGTTCATTATGTGTCCCATCCCAATCTACAAGGTGAAGGTATCCTTGCTCCTTGGACATGAGTTCCCCAAAACCCCGTAACATAATACCTTCACTTGTGGGTTGTTCAAAAGCTTCACAAAACATAACCTCCAAGTCATCTTCTTTCACAAATGCATTAGTCGAGTTGACATACATCTTTGTAAACCAAATGGGAAACCCTAAAATAGACATTGTGTTCAAAGAAATGTGTACAATGGAACCACTAGGGTAGGTAATATGGCCCTATATCCCTATCCCCCAACTTTTGCACCACATTATTGAATACCCATGATCTGATTAATATAATTCTCTAGATCTGTGTTAATTTATGGTATGTTCTATGCTTATAACAACTTACTTATCTCTCTTATTATTATCCACCGATTAGCAATCACATGTACATAAAGTAAAGTGCAGATAGAACATTAAACGATTGACAGAAAACAAGCCAAGACAAGAGACACAAGATGTGGCAGCTAGCCAGGGATAAAACCCAATGTGGGGAAACCCTTTGATCAAATATTCCTTTATATTGAATAATCCAACAAAGAGAAATAGTACATAAATCAGATTTACATTAGCAGTAGCAAACCCTAGATCAGTCCCAAATAGGGCGAACAATATCTCGCAAACCGACTATCAGATCGGCTTGATTCCACCACCAAAAAATGTGGCCTTCAGAGGACATCTAGATGGACCTACAATGTAGTTTTGAGGAGGGAGTCTTCTGGTCAACACTGGTCAAACTTGGGTTCTGCAGTTGCTACCCCAAAATTGCATCCTTCCTTCCACATGTGTGAGAGAGAGTCTCTTTTATGCGCAGTAGAGAAGAGACTCTTTTCTGTGCAGGAGAGAGAGAGAGATGTGATGAGATGAGTGAGTGCAAATGAGGAAAAGTCCTCCTGTATTTATACACAACTCTTGATGTTTGAATAGATGTGACTGTTGGGCTTCTGAGCCTACATGAATTGTAGGTTGGCTTGATAATAATTCCATAATCAAAATAAATTCATATCTCCATAAATACTTATCGGAATTGGATGATCTTTAGATCAATCCTACACCTCTCGACAAGAGGTATCTAATAAAAATATTATCAGCCATGAATAAGATAACCCACATGGAGTTTGGCCCTAGTTTCCAATTTTAATACTCCCTCTCAACTAGGGAGAACTCCATCTGCAATTTGTCTATCGGTCGCTACTATTCATCCATCAAATGCACTGCCCTGTACAACTTGACCCCTACTCTGCTATGCTCTATCCTACCTGCTTTGCTTTGTTCTACCTGCTCTGCTCTATTTTATTCTACCCTGTTCTGATCTGCTTTGTTCTGCTCTGCTTTGTCCAAATTATGAAGAGGAAGAAATGATCGAGGATGTATCATACTAACTCAAAGTCAGTATCAGAATATATACCATTGGTCCCAGACCAGTCTCAACCAATTAGAAGATAGCATCATAGTGGGCACAACTCCTACCACTGGTCCCAGACCAGAATCATCCTCCACTGACTCAAATTTAGTCTCAGAGTGTGTACCACTAGTCCCAGACCAGTGTCAACTAACACGAAATCAACATCATAGTATGTACCACTAGTCCCAGACCTGTATCATTGATCCCAGATCAATGAAGGTCATCCTAGCATAGGGAGTACGGTAGATACAACGATGCGTCCATTGGTACTACTATGGTCCCTATCCTCATCTCCCTGCTCATTGATCAAATGAGAGGTACTTCCCATGAGTCCCAAACTTCATGGGTAGGATGCCTTGATAGGAGAACTTAATCAATATTGTCTGCATAGGAGAACTAATCATCCTGCTACATAAACGCCATGGAGAACACATCATCCAGGCCTCACAGGAGAACTAATTATCATGCTACATATTTGTCATGGAGAACACATCATCTAGACCTCACAAGAGAACCAATCATCCTGCTACATAGTCGCCATGGGGTGTACATGTATACCACCAGGGATTGGTGAACCACCTTGCGGTCATATGTTGCTCCAAGAAGTACCCCGCACCCCCCGGAGCTCCCAAAGCTCAATGCATCATACAAGTCCCTCATCAGAGGGTCTTTAAAAAACACAAAGTTGTTCTCGGAAAGTCAGGAATTTGACTTTCCCTAGGGGCTTTGTCAGAATGTCAGCGACCTATTCATCTGTACCGATATGTTGGAGCCTTATAGCTCCCCACTGCACCATATCTCGAATATAGTGATACCTGATATCGATATGCTTGGAGCGATCATGAAATACGGGATTCTCTGACAAACGAATCCCACTCTAGTTGTCACATAGGATCACAGTGGTATCCAATGTAAATCCAAACATCTCACTGAAGAGCGTTCCCAACTAGACTGCCTCACAGGATGCCATGCTAGCAATATATTCTTCTTCAGTGGTTCTCAAAGCCACCGACCTCTACTTCCTACTCATCCAGGATATCAAAGCAGATCCCAAGGAGAAAAAACACCCGAAAGTGCTCTTATGGTCCTCCACATTGCCTGCCCAATCAACATAAGTGTATCCAAGTAGTCTCACATCTCCAACAATATATCTTAACCCATATGTAATTATGCCACGAAGATATCTTAACAGATTCTTGGCACCAGTCCAATGTATGTGGTGAGGTTCAACCATATGTTGATTCAACATGTTGATTACGAAGCATATATCTAGATGGGAGTTCACTAAGAACATTAATGCTCCGATGAGTTGCCGATACTCGGTAGCATTTCATAAAACAGGTCCAGCAACACTACCACTTAACTTCTTGAAGTCAAGCTCCATCGGGGTAGTTATAGGCTTATAGTATACCATACCAAATCTTTCCAATATCTTCACCACATATTTTCCTTGAGATAGGAAAATTTCCCTTGGCTTCTACTCGACTTCAAGTCCTAGGAAATAGTGCATCATGTTGGGTGTGGAGCCTGATTATCTTCTATATTCAAAGGTTTCATACGGATGTATACCCTAGGAAGACTATACACCCCTCCACACGGGGGGGGCGTGCGGGGGGGCTAATCCCCTCGAGCTGGGGGGTCTGAGTGCCAGGAGTCCCCTGGTGGGGGTTCAGGGGCAGTGCCCCGGAAGCTAAAAATAGATTTAAAATTGCCTTGTAAAAGTCTATTAATTTCTAGTCAATCTGGGTTGTTCATTAGGTAGATGATCTGATGGTAGAAGTTATGTTTAATTTAGGGTTTTTTGCCCTAGAAGGCAACCCCTCACTATATATGAGGGAATTGTATTGCGTCTATGCGTATCTGTATTCTGAGTGAGGAAGAGAGAGGAGATTGAGAGCGAAGAGTGTGTTACAACGGATTTGTTGTAGGTTGTATCTTTTCAATTTGATGGATAATATAATAAAAGAATGACTAGCTATTTCTTCGTGGATGTAGCCGAAACTGGGTGAACCACGTATATCTGTGTCTCTCTTGTTTTATGTGTTTTCTATGTTTATATTTCTGCAATATTTTATGTGTTCCATTGCTCCGTAATATATAGTTTTCTAACAACTGGTATCAAATCTGAAGGTCTATTTTGCTGATAAACTCGCAGAAGAGAAGGGTTCCTGGTTCGAGTGGGACCAATGGCGGAAGATGGTAGGTTTAGGGTCGAAAAATTCAACGGCCAAAACTACCAGCTATGGAAGATGCAGATGGAAGATTATTTGTATCAGAGAGATTTGTATCTACCATTGAGCGAAAAGACAAAGAAGCCGACGAGTATGACAGACACAGACTGGGATATTCTTGACAGAAAGGTGCTTAGAATAATACAGCTGTGCCTAGCGGCGTCAGTAACGTTTAATATTTCAAAGGAAACAACAACAGAGGGTTTAATGTCAGCATTGGACAAACTATATGAAGAACCCTAGGCTTCAAATAAGGTATTTCTTATGAAGTGTTTATTTAATATGAAGATGTCAGAAGGTGGATCTGTTGCAGACCATTTAAATGATTTTAATACAATTACAAGTCAGTTAATTTATGTAGGGGTAAATTTTGATGATGAAGTTAGGGCTCTATTATTTCTATGCTCATTGCCAGAAAATTGGAATGGTTTAGTTATGGCCATTAGTAACTCTGTCTCTAGATCTAGTACTTTAAAGTTTGATGATGTTGTTGGTGCAATCCTTAGTGAGGAAATGCGACGGAAAAGCTCTGGTGAGACATCAGGTAATGCTTCGATTGCAAAGACTAGGGGAGGAAAAATGGAAAGAGGAAAGAGCTTAAGATATCATAGTAAGTCAAGAAAAGGTAGATCCAAGTCTAGATTGAGGATAGTGTGCTGGAACTTCGGGAAGAAAGGACACCTGAAGAAAGACTGCAAATCTTGGAAGGGAAAAGAAGGAGACGCGCAACAAGAAAACAATCATGAAGCAAATGTAACAGGTGATATGTTGCAAGATGCTTTGATTCTTTCATTAGAAAACATTATTGATTCCTGGGTGGTAGATTCAGGGGCCTCATTCCATGCCACACCTAATAGGAAACATTTTCATGATTGTGTTCAAGGAGATTTTGGACAGGTTCGATTGGGTGATGATAAACACTATAAAATCATTGGAATGGGTACAATTTTCATAAAACAACAAAATGGAAATTAGTGGCTATTGAAGGAGGTAAGGCATGTTCCAGATCTGAAGAAAAATCTGATTTCAATAGGGCAATTGGGAGGTGAAGGTTGCATAACTACGTTCACAGTAAAATCTAGAAGGTCACTAAAGGATCCCTAGTAATAGAAAAAGGAGGAAAGGTTCGTACATTGTATTTATGCAATGGTATTTCTAATTTTGTTAATGCTTTAACCTCTACAGGAGAAGATACGACATTGTGGCATCATAGGCTCGGGCACATGAGTGAGAAGGGGATGTAGATTCTTCACTCAAGAAATTTGTTGCCAAGTTTGAAGCATGTTGATTTAAAATTCTATGAGAATTGTGTTTATGGAAAACAAAAGAGAGTCAGATTCCTTAGAGTTGGGAAAGAAAAGAAGAGTAGAAAATTAGAGCTTGTGCATACAGATGTATGGGGACCTGCTCAGGTATCATATCTTGGTGGCTCTCGTTATTATGTTACTTTTATTGACGATGCAACCAGAAAAACCTATATTTATTGTATTCGAAATAAATCTGATGTATTTGATACTTTCAAGAAATGGAAATCTTTGGTTGAAAATGAGACAGGAAAAAGGTTGAAGTGTCTCAGATCAGATAATGGAGGTGAATATTGTAGAAAAGAGTTTGATAGGTACTGTTTAGAGAATGGAATTCATAGAGAGAAGATAGTTCCAGGAACACCACAAGAAAATGGTGTGTCAGAAAGGATGAATAGGACAATCATGGAGCGTGCGAGGTGCATGAGATTGCATGCAGGACTGCCTTTACAATTTTGGTAAAATGTTGTAGATACTGTTGTTTATCTAATAAATAGAGGGCCCTCAAGTTCCTTGGATGGTGGTATTCTAGAGGAGGCAAGGACAAGTAAAAATTGAAACTACTTCTTTTTAAAGACTTTTGGTTGTGACCTTTGTTCACATTAACAAAGAAAATAGAACAAAGCTTGAGGCAAAATCAAAAAAGTACCTTTATTGGATATGGTGTTAATGATTTTAGATATTTCTTATATGATTATGAAAATCAAAAAATCATTAGGAGCAGAGATGTAATATTCAATGAAAAGGTCTTGTATAAGATTCAGTTGCAGGAAAAAAACAAGAAAAAGAAAATAGAGAATACACAGTGCTTAACGATATCATAGGAAAAGTGATGGTGCCTGAAAATCATAATGATCAATAGCTAGAACAACAACCACAATAGAAACAAGCACTTCAAACACCTAAAAGTGGTGTTAGAATATCTACCAGGATAAGTAGACCCCCTGAACGATACTCTCCTTCATTATATTATGTATTGTTGACTGATTCTACTGAACCAGAATGTTATGAAGAAGTAATGCAGGTAGAAACAAGGAAGAAGTGGGAGCAAGCCATGAAAGAAGAGATGGACTCCTTAGCACATAACCAGACTTGGGACTTAGTCAGGTGGCCTGCAAGTAAAACAACATTATAGAATAAATGGGTTTACAAGTTGAAGGAAGAAGATGGACGTAAAAAAAGGTACAAAGCTAGACTTGTGGTGAAGGGGTTTGCACAAAAGAAAGGTATTGATTTTGATGAAATATTATCTCCTGTTGTGAAAATGACTTCAATCAGAACTATTCTAATCTAGTAGTAGCTGAAATTTGCATCGTGAGCAGTTAGATGTAAAGACATCCTTTCTCCATGTGGATTTGGAGGAAGAGATATATATGCAGTAGCCACAAGGATATGAGGTAAAAGGGAAGGAGAAACTAGTGTGCAGGTTGAAGAAGAGCTTGTATGGCCTAAAACAAGCTCCAAGGCAGTGTTATCTAAAATTTGACAAGTTTATGTCTGAACAAGGTTATACTAGGTGTCACTTTGATCATTGTGTTTATCTCAAAATGAAAAATGATGGCAGCTATATTATATTGTTATTGTACATAGATGACATGCTTGTTGCAGGTTCTAACATGTAGGAAATAAATGTGCTCAAAAGGAAATTGGCAAACTCATTTGCAATGAAGGATTTGGGTGCTGCAAAACAAATCCTTAGTATGAGAATAAGTAGAGATAGGAAGAATCGCAAATTAACATCATCTCAAAGTGAGTACATAGAAAAGGTGTTGAAAAAGTTTAATATGCAGAATGCAAAACTAGTTGGTATACCTTTGGCTAGCCATTTCAAATTAAGTAAGGAGGCGTGTCCCAAGACACAGGAAGAAATGGCTCATATGTCTAAAGTTCCATATGCATCAGCAGTTGGAAGCTTAATGTATGCAATGGTCTACACAAGGCCTGACATTGCACATGCACTGGGAGTTGTAAGCAGGTACATGAACAATCTAGGAAAAGAACATTGGATGGTGGTGAAGTGGATTCTCAGGTATTTGAGAGGTACCACAAATCAAACATTATGCTTTGGTGGTTCAAACATTGCTCTACAGGGATATGTTGATGCAGATATGGTAGGTGACAGAGATAATAGGAGGAGCACTACAGGATATGTATTTACTATAGGTGGAACAACTGTCAGTTGGGTTTCAAAAATCCAAAGTGTTGTTTCACTTTCAATAACAGTAGTAGAGTATGTTGCAGCTACATAGGCTAGTAAAGAAGTGATTCAGTTACAAAGGTTTCTGGATGAATTAGGTAAAAAGATGGAGTTGGGCAGGTTATACAGTGACAGCCAGAGTGCCATACATCTTGCAAAGAACTCTACATTTCATTCCAAGACTAAACATATACAACTCAAGTACCATTTCATACAGTTATCATTGGAAGATGGACAGTTGAAGCTGGAAAAGATACACACTAGCCAGAATCCTGCAAATATGTTAACAAAAGTTGTAACCAGGGAGAAACTGAGAATCTTCTCAGTTTCAATTAGCCTTCAAGTATGATGAAGAAGATGAGAAAGAACCAGGTCCAAAGTGGATTCATTGTCTAGAAAATGAAGCAGCGGTGGAGTTGCTATAATTAGTCTCCAAGTGGGAGATTGTTGGGTGTGGAGCCTAATTATCTTATGTATTTAAAGGTTTCATCTGGATGTATACCCAGGAAGACTGTACACCCCTCCAGACTGTCTCTCTTGTTTTATGTGTTTTCTGTGTTTATATTTATGCAATATTTTATGTGTTCCATTCCTCCATAATATATAATTTTCTAACACGTCAGTCCTAGATCCTTCTTTTCAAATTCAGAAGCCAACTCCCTCTTACATTTGTGAATGAGAGTTTATGCGCCTGTTAGGAAGAGGTCATCCACATATAGCACTAGTATGAGAGGTTTTTCGTCTTCAACCTTAAAGTAAAGGTTAGGATCGGCTTCAGTCCTAGTGAATCCCAGCTTCATCAAGTAGCTATCGATCCTCTCATACCATGCTCGAGGTGCTTGCTTCAACTCATAGAGAGCTTTCTTCAACCTGCATACATGAGATTTTTGGTCATAAATCTCAAATCCTTCAGGTTTCTCCATGTAGACCTCTTCTTTGATTGAACCATGCAATAACGTGGTCTTGACATCCATCCGATGTAGGTTCCATCCTTGTGAAGCTGCAAGGGCTATGATTGAGCGGATGGTTGTATATCTGGCAATAGGTGCAAATATCTCATCATAGTCTATACCTTCCTTATGGGAGAAACCACGAGCAACAAAACGAGCCTTATACCTTTCCGTACTTCCATCTGTTGCATGATTTATCTTATAAAGCCATTTAGAAGTGACAATTGTCTTATCCTGGGATCTGTGAACTAATTCCCAGACATCATTCTTCATAATAGACTAATATTCTTTGGTGATAGCATACTTCCATACTCAATGCTTGACGACATCTAAGAATGATGAAGGTTCATTTTGTATGATCGTGCTCATGATGGTCAAGTATCCTGTTACTTGTTGGGTTTTTTACTTTCATGGAAGGTTCCTCGGGGTGCAACATGTCCTTCAGTGTCATCATGTAGCCCCCTAAGCCATAAAGGCCTCTCCGTAGAAGAGGAGGGCTCATGTGGAGGAGGATCAATCGAATCCATGGGTTCTTCCATATCAGGCATTGTTTCATCATCCTTTTCTTTCGGTTCCTTGGTGTCAGCTTCTTGAGAGCTCCTCAAAGTTCGAAGATTGTCCACCTTGCTGAGAGCAATATCTTCGTCAAAGGTGACATCATGACTAATCATGACTTCCCTTTGACTCGCTACATAGATTCTATAGCCCTTAGTGTTTTCTCCATAGCCCACAAAGGTTCCTTTCTTTCCAGATGCACCCAATTTATTCCTTTTCTCTTTCGGCACATGAAAATATACAGGGCTTCCAAAAATTCTAAAATGAGATATGTCAGGTTTCTTACCGGTGAACATTTATTCAGGAGTCTTGGAACCCAATGCTTGATGAGGGCATCGGTTTTGTACGTATATGGCAGTGTTTGCAGCTTCAGCCCATAGAAACTTCGAAAGTCTTTAATCATGGAGCATGGCATGGACGGCTTCCATAATCGTACGGTTCTTCCTTTCCGCCACACCATTCTGTTTAGGAGTATATGGTGTAGTAGTATCCCTCTTGATGCGAGCCTCTTTGCAGAAATCATGGAACTCGTTAGATTCATATTCAATCCCATTATCAGTCCTTAAGATTTTGATCTTCTTTTTAGTTTGATTCTCGATCAAGGCTTTGAAGTGTTGAAACCAAGAGAACACGTCATCCTTCTTTTTCAAGAAGTATATCCACATATTTCGAGAATAGTCATTTGTAAAAGTAAGATAATATGAATATCCTCCTAAGGAGTTCACAGGCATCATACCAGATATGTCTGAGTGAACTAGTTGTAATATATTAGAGGTCTTGTTTTGGCTTGAGGGGAATGGTCCCCTTTTGAGCTTTCCTTTGGCACATCCTAGACATACACCTTCTTTCTCTACTTGGAATTCAGACATCCATGTTACCATTTGTCTTACATCAGGTAGAGCTTTGTAATGAAGGTGGGCAAACCTTCGATGCCAAAGTTCAGACTGAAGAGATGTGTCACAAGACATGACACCCAATGGACTTCCACTGACCTGATATAATGAATCAACTCGAAACCCAAGAGTGAAGGCATATTTAACATTATTTTTCCATATAAGTACCTTGTCATCGTTGAAGGTTACCTTGTAGCCTTTGTCTTCCATTACTGAGACGGAAACCAGGTTCTTTTTGAGGTTAGGTACATATAATGCATCATGTAAGTGGATCGTATTGCCTTGATTCAATTTAAGAGAGACATTGCCTACACCTTTCACAGGATATTTCATATTATCTCCAAGGACAATTTCCAAGTTAGTTTCTTTCTCTATCAGATTATGGAGAACTTATTTGTAACCAGTGAAGTGCCTTGATGCACCACTATTAATGAGCCAAATTCCCATTGAGTCCGAAGGAGCAGAGATAGATAGAGCAGCTGGTAGATAATATTCATCCTGCTTATTTTCAACAATGTTGGATTCATACCTAGAATTTCTAGCCTTCTTGAATGGATGTCCTCTTCCTTGATTCCCAACACTCCTTTTACCTTTGCTATTGAATTTTCCATTCCTTTGATTGCCATGAGAGGGATTTTGATCATCGTCCTGGTGTGAGTCCTTTCTATCAGGGCACTCCCTTGCATAGTGACCTGCTTTATTGCAGATGTATCATCATCCTTTTCTTCCAACCTTAGGTCTAGCCTTTATTTTTTATTTAGACTCAAAAGTATTTCTTTTCTTAGCATTAGAAGAAAAAGCAGCAGGAGGACCTTTAGGCATGGGCATTTCTTGCTCTTCTACCCTTGTTTCTTCTTGGATGTATCTAGCCATTAATTCCTCGAAACTAGGAATTACATTATTGTTCAGAAGAGTAGTCCTGAACATGTACCATTCGGATGGTAATCCTCCAAGAGTCGTGAGTGCCATTTCCCTATCAGTAATAGTCTCCCCAATAGATAGAAGATCGTTCCTAATCTCAGTGATTCTTAAGAAGTATGCTTGCATACTCTCATCTTTACCCTTCTTAATTTCCTTCAACTTATTTCTAAGCAAAAAAACTTGATTTGCATCATTAACTTTAAATAAACTCACCAGTCTATCGTAGATTTCCTTGGAGGTGTTCAGATCAGAGATGTATGCCACCAAGCGCTTGTCAATAGAGTCTCAGATGATCTTCTTTTCGTTGACTTCTTCGGTTTTCCATTTGTTTCTGGCAGTAGCAAATGCATTTGATGGAGGCTCAACAATATTGCCTCTCACGTGATCCAACACTCCTTGATCTTCTAGGGTTAGAACGATAGACATCTTCCACCCGTGATAGTTAGCTTTCTCATGGAGCTTGTCCTCGGCAGGAAAGAGTGATGAGGACCCCATAGTTCTTTTAGGATAGCCTTACCAATCTTCTCTTCAGTTATTTCTCTTGCTCTTGCTCAGGCTTTGTCTTCCCCTCAGCTCTGATACCATGTTAATTTATGGTATGTTCTATGCTTATAACAGTTTACTTATCTTTCTTATCATTATCCATAGATTAGCAATCACATGTACATAAAGTAAAGTGCAGATAGAACATCAAACGATCGATATAAAACAAGCCAAGACAAGAGACACAACATGTGGCAGCTAGCCATGGACAAACCCCAATGTGAGGAAACCCTTTGATCAAATATCCCTTTATCTTCAATAATCGAGTAGAGAGAAATAGTACATAAATCAAATTTACATTAGCAGCAGCAAACCCTAGATCAGTCCCAAACTAGGGCAAACAATATCTCGCAAACTGACCGTCAGATCGGCTTGATTCCACCACCAAAAAATGTGGCATTTGGAGGAGATCCAGATGGAACTACAACGAAATTCTAAGGAGGGAGTCTTTTGGTCAATGCTGGTCAAACTTTGGTTCTGTATTTGCTGCCCCAAAACTGTGTCCTTCCTTCCACATGTGTGAGAGAGAGTCTCTTTTCTGTGCAGTAGAGAAGAGACTCTTTTCTGGCAAGAGAGAGAGAGATGTGATGAGATGAGTGAGTGAAAATGAGGAAAATTACTCCTATATTTATACATAACTGTTGATGTTTGAATAGATCCGACTATTGGGATTTTGAGCCTACATGAGTTGTAGGTCGGCTTGATAATAATTCCATAATCAAAATAAATTCATATCTCCATAAATACTTATCGAAATTGGATGATCTTTAAATTAATCTTACACCTCTCGACGAGAGGAATCTAATAAAAGTATTATCATCCATGAATAAGATGACCCACATGGAGTTTGGCCCTAGTTGCCAATTTTAACAATCTGTCATTTGAACCATCTTCTACATTGTAATCATTGACAAACAAAGTTGCAGATGGGTCAAGCTAGTTAGTCATTTTGAATATATATGACCAGATATCCTTGCCTAATCTATCTTTATAAAATGATCCATGAAGAATCTCATTGTTTACATCGTAATGCTGGAATCTACTACAATACCTTGAAAGGAGATCAAAGATGTGCTTTTGGATGGCTACATGTAAGTCCTTATGATTCAATTTTTTGACCCATTGCTACACACTATTAATGTCTTCCCAGAAGATACAATGTTCTCTGATATGGATATCATGGAACTTACAAAACTAAAGGACCTCATTTGGATCCTTGTAATTATATTTCCCTTTTTGTGATTCTATCCAATATCATTTTGGATCATTTTTGTAGAAAATCTGTTGTGTAGGTTAACCTGATAATGCAATATAAATCAAAGCAGAATATTATAACCTACTTCTACTATCAATTTGAAGAAGCTTAAATATCGAGTTGAACAATATAACTAGAAGAAGAAGAATCAATGCACAATACACATGAGAATACTTTAAGGAAAGCATCAGCTAAAAACCCCACTATCTATATTATCATACAAGGTGGAAATGTATAGAAATCATACAAAGCCTTAGCTCTCATAGTTAGCTAGCTCTCACTACAATCCTCACAGATGCTCACAGGTAATCCTGGATTCTCTCAAGCCTTCCTCTCTACCCTCCAAGATCCTATTTCCTTACGTTGTTCCTCTGGGATGATCTCCTTCAACCAAGTGGAAAACTCATCTACCAAGTGGATGATCACCTGATCTCACACACAGTCAGAACTACGCAATCCTCAAGGAATGATTCCTTGACTGCATGCATGAGTTTTCTTTATAAGAAAACACATGCAGCTGATAGTACATTGTCCTTGACTTTAATCTCAACTAGATCTTTCTCAGAATAGACATGCATGAGTTTCTGATGAGGGAATCTTCAGTTAAATGGAGTACACTAGTTGAGTGCATGCATGCATCAACTAACTGTTAACTCTCTATTAGTTCCTCAAATAGTTTGGAACTAATTTAACTGGACTTAACTCAGTAAACTGAGTTAACTAATTACAACT
The DNA here is from genome assembly GCA_000404065.3 of Pinus taeda. Classification (NCBI taxonomy): domain Eukaryota; kingdom Viridiplantae; phylum Streptophyta; class Pinopsida; order Pinales; family Pinaceae; genus Pinus; species Pinus taeda. Next base: position 135,719 of record APFE030094805.1, read on the forward strand.
CAAATATAAGTTAATCTTATCTCCTTAATTTAAGGGATAACTCTTGCATGACTTCAGAAAGGCTTTTAACTTGAATTTATCCAACTAATTAAGTAAAAAATAACTTAATAAATTATTTCCAAGTAGATGTTAAGACTAAATTCGATTTTAATTCACAATTTAATTCAAGTACAAATTAAATTTGAATATTCTTGTTGCCACATTTCAACACTCCCTCTCAAAAAGAAAGGGATTATTTGCCACTCAAATCCTGTCTCTATGGAACTCAAATTTATACTTTGACAATTCCTTTGTCAAAATGTCAACATCTTGCTCCTTTGTCGAAATATACTGTAGCAACATGATCCTCCCATCATCAACATCTTGCTTTACCTTGTAAAGCCAACGAGAACTCACAACTGACTCGTTCTTCGATCTCGAAACCACATCCCAAACATTGTTATGAACTATGGAGTCATACTCCTACACCATAGCATCAACCCAAATCAGCTGCTGCACTGCTTCCTCAAAGGAAGATGGCTCGGTCTCAACACATTCCCCAGTAAGGGGCATGTATCCAGTGTACCTCTCAGGTGACCTCCTCTATCTGCACTGAGAAGATGGTGCTCCCACATTTTCTCTTGCATCCACCAACAATCTGTCAAATTCCCTTGTGCACTCCTGTCCATCTCTAGAAGGCTCTACTTGAGTGGATGTCTCCTGGAACCTCTGCATGCAACTGCTCTGAATCAGTTTGAGGCTCCTCCTCCTTAGGAACCTGTTAGCCTCCTGTTGCGGCAGGTTATTCATCTTTCATGATCGACATTTTTACATGCCAAATATGTCGTACTATGCATACTGCAATGCTCCATATTTGCTAAAAAACGCTAAGGAAAGATGCCATGAGAGTGTGCTAGCCTAAGTGCCACTGCTGTATTCCAATTTTGATGGGTTATTCCGTTTTTGAAGAATTTTTTAGTTAAAAGGAGGTCCAAACAGCTTAATCTTGGTCTCCCTAGGTTTCAATTTCCTGTTTTAGAATATAGAGAATGAATATCTGTCCAAACAGCTTAATCTTGGCAGATTCTTAGACAGGTAGAGAAGCAAGGGTGCTCAACAGCCTAATCTGAGCCCCTGGTAGAGATAAGTGCAGATGTAGATAGGAGAACAGTCAAAAGAAAAAAGTTGAAAAGCTGGGTTTGCTATTTCAAGTGCACCCAAACCAAAAGAAGAAAAAATGCTAGGACTTCAAGCGAGGCATGCCTAATTTCCCCCGTTTTCCTCTTCCCCAAATCACTCACTAACTTCCCCTAAAGAGGTCAAGATCTGCTTAACATCTCTCAGTCTCATCATTCTCCATATCAGTTGCCTTAGTAAAGATATGCTTTACTCAAGGAATGTTTGTACTTCCTCGAGGAGTCTCATTCCTCCTTAATAGCATAAGATCTCATACTTAGCGCTTTCCTATCATTTGTCATATTAACCACTAATTCTATTATGTCGCTCCCTATCTATTTCTCCCCCCCCTATTAAAACTATGTTAAATAACTCCCCTACATACTTATCACCTCCCCTTGGTTGAAAAATAACCATAAGTACACTTGGGAATTGCTAAGTTTTCCTGAAACATAGCAAGAGCCCTCATTTTGCCCCTTTAAAACCATCTTCCAATGCAATGGACTCCTTCCAAAGCATGAAATTCCTCTTTTTTAGGTTATCGACCCCTTCTGAGGCCTCAAATACTCTTCAAAAGCATATATACCCTTCTTCCGATCGCAATAACCCTTGCCAACTACCTTAACATTCTTCTGATCCCTTTGGACCCCCTCCGACGCAATATTGCAGTCGGAGGTCTCAGGGCTAATGTTGCTCATTTTTTGTCCTCCCCAATGGAAGCTCCGCCGATGCCATTTCGCAAATCGGTGTATCGCAATACTATAGGCCACATATATATGCCCCTTCCCCATTTTGCCGATGTGATATCGCAAGTCGGCAATTGGTGGTCACAAGAGTCATGTTCCCGAAATGCATGCCGCTTCCTTTTGCTCCGATGCGACATTGCCATCGCATCGAGAGAGCATATCGCATCACAAATACTTCCTCGCCACATGCCTCCATTTATTCATATATTTCGTTAAAACATGGTTTATCATTAAGGCATGTTTCACTCCAAATTCATCGCAAATCACAACATTTCAGTTATTGTTATCGCATCGCTAAAACATATAAGGCACCGCACCATCCAACGCTCTGCCAAGTCACCTTGCCACGTCATCCTGTTGACGTCATCTAGCATACCAGGACCCACCGCTGACGTCATGCTCAGGTCACCCGCCAAAGAAGGGCGCGCAAGCACGAAAAGGCTTCGTAGGAGGCCTGGATTCAAATTCTGAGGCAGTTTTCGATGTGCGATTAGCGCTTAAGCGCTAATCACGCATCACTATGGGAAATGGGCCAAATTGGGGAATCTTTTGATTCCTCAGCCGTTTTTGCGCCAAAAATGGAAAAAAAGGCCCGATTTAATGGTTTTAGCATATCAGCATAAAGTGAGAGGCCCGACTCAGGCATTAAAGAGTATCAGAGCAGAAAGGAGCCGATTTTAATGTCAAAATGTATCAGGAAGCGGCAGAGAGTATCAGTGTTGTGGCAAAGAGTATCAGTGTAAATCTTTCAGCGGCCCGAAGCAGGAAAACATTAATGAAGCCCCCAACAAAGTCAACAAAACAATAAAGGCCATTTAAAGACACTCAAATCACAGTTACTGCACATCAAACTCACATAAGATCAGTGGACCAAAGCTCAAAGCACAATTATTGCAAGAGCACTGCACCAAGCCACAGAGGACACCACATTAACTCATTTTGATCCAGCTGCCTCTGGCGCAGCCCAAAGGATATTTACTTGCATTTAATTTCAACACAAGTTTAGATTTTAAAGTCTTTTTTCTGTAGACCTGTTAGGTCGGCTGTAATAAATATTTTTGGATATTTATCCTATATATACAGCCCTGAACAATGTAAAGAGGGTTGGTTTTTGTTGGTTGGATGTTTTTCTTAAGCAGAGACTCGCACTGTATATCTGATAATTTCTATAATCAAAGACTGCTTACGAGCTTGGAGAATGGATTGTTTACTATGTGTAATGGTTGAAGAATGACTGTGGAATTCTTGTGCTGGTACATGACCCAATAAGTGCTTCTTACCTCTATTTTCCATTTATCAATCATTGTCTAAACAACAGAAAGAAAGATTAGCTTAGAACTTGTTTAATTGCACTCTATGCTCAATTTCTACTGTTTCTTTATGTTTTTCATCTGTTTTAGGCATAAATATGAATTCCACATGGCTCATATTTGCCCTAATTCACCATGTATGACAGTTATCCAGGGATTCTTAACTGCCCCTAGATAGAGTTCATTTTCCTCCCCTCTGTTAAGTTGATTGAGAGATTCTTAATTGCCTCTCATTCCTTACATTTCACTCCATCTCTTTAGCTTGAAGGTTGTTTCATGTGCAGCTACCTTGCTCCACGTTCCTCTTGTGATCAAGAAAGCGTACCTGTGGTCCTACTCCTTGACTCCATGCCCAATGGTTTGAAACTTATCACTCTATGCATGCCTTTCTGCTTGAAAGCATCTTCCTTCCATTCAAACACCATCCAAACATAAAAAAAAGCCATTGAACCCAATAACTAGCCTAAAATCATCATCAAAAAAGCTAAATCATCAAGAAAGAGCCCTCTCTGATTGCAGGTGGACTAGAACCTACAATCCAAAGATTGGTTTCTGGTTACCTCGGCCATATCCCTTCAGGAGCTTAGGGACAACCTAAGCGATAACATAATGGCGACTCCACTGGGGGCATCCTCAGATAATTTCACAAATCAAGTTGGAAAGCTCCACTGGGATAGAGTCTGACCTGCAAAGGTTTCCTTCTAGCCCAAATTTTTTCTAGGAAAGTCCCAAAAGAAACAGTATAGAAGTTGGCTCCAAAGAGGAAATCTCGTTTCCTGGAGAGAGTGCTCCTTTTCTTCAGAACTTTTTCATGTTTAGTTCTGATCTTTGATGGTGGACAGAGATCAGGCACTTCAAAGTTAAGGCATCCACCTGGTGACTCCACTTCATTTTCAATCAAGACTCCACTGGAGGAACGAACCAATTCTACAACCAAATAGTCCATATTCCAAAGCATTAACAATAAGACAGGATGACCGGGTTCGTGGAAGACCTTTCATTTGATGAAGCTTTAGATTAATCCAGGGAGATTTTATCAGAATTTGAACTTGATGAAGAATTTTTCAGATTGGTGTTGTTAAAAACAGCGGGACGCCCGCATAACCTTTCTCTTGATTTAGTTGTTGAAAGATATGAAAATGAAATTGAACTTTTGCATTCTCAAATTCAGTCATATCATTTTCGTGATCCTAAAGAATTTTTCCAAAATCTTCCTTCCCCAAGTTATGAGGAAATGGTGCTACCTTTTGACTTACAGATTGAGGATAATCATGCTTTCAAGGCAAAGACTGAAGAATTAGTTGCAGGGTGTGTTACCGAGGATGCAGCTGTTCCATTAGACCAAGAAGGCCCACCACATGATGTTTTTATTGATCCTATAGCAGACCACATGGAACTTCCTCTCAACTCAAATTCTTTAACATGCTTTCTCTGTGAGGACCAAATACATTAGCAGTGGCCTTTCTATGCCACAATTTTGGTTATGGGGGCACATGACCAAATAGTGCTTCCAATTTCATTAATAATTAGTGAGCTAGTTCATTTCTTTCTACAGTTGCTTAAGTGGCTGCACTGGCTATTTGATTTCACCTAACAACAAAGCAAGTGCTGATTAGAGTAGGTAGGTAGGATTTCAGTTTTCTGTTTGGATAGCAAGCTTGCTGCAGTTGAAGCCCAAAGTGAAGGCCCTAAGCTCTTCAAGTCTGCTGTCATGTTCATAAATAAAGCAGCCAACAAAGGGAATTTTGCAATAATATAGCAACAACTAAAGACTAAGGCATTCTGACCTGCTATTCTTGGCTCTTCACAAGGAAAAGCCATCCCCAAATGGAGCCACTGTTAGCCTCCTACTGCGGCAGGTTATTCATCTTTCATGATCGACATTTTTACATGCCAAATATGTCGTACTATGCATATTGCAATGCTCCATATTTGCTAAAAAACGCCAAGGAAGGATGCCATGAGAGTGTGCTAGCCTAAGTGCCACTGCTGTATTCCAATTTTGATGGGTTATTCCGTTTTTGAAGAATTTTTCAGTTGAAAGGAGGTCCAAACAGCTTAATCTTGGTCTCCCTAGGTTTCAATTTCCTGTTTTAGAATATAGAGAATGAATATCTATCCAAACAGCTTAATCTTGGCAGATTCTTAGACAAGTAGAGAAGCAAGGGTGCTCAACAGCCTAATCTGAGCCCCTGGCAGAGATAAGTGTAGATGTAGATAGGAGAACAGTGAAAAGAAAAAAGTTGAAAAGCTGGGTTTGCTAGTTCAAGTGCACCCAAACCAAAAGAAGAAAAAATGCTAGGACTTCAAGCGAGGCATGCCTAATTTCCCCCTTTTTCCTCTTCCCAAAATCACTCACTAACTTCCCCTAAAGAGGTCAAAATCTGCTTGACATCTCTTAGTCTCATCATTCTCCATATCAGTTGCCTTGGTAAAGATCTGCTTTACTCAAGGAATGTCCGTACTTCCTCCAGGAGTCTCATTCCTCCTTAATAGCATAAAATCTCATACTTAGTGCTTTCCTATCATTTGTCATATTAACCACTAATTCTATTATGTAGCTCCCTATCTATTTCTCCCCCCCTATTAAAACTATGTTAAATAACTCCCCTATATACTTATCCCCTCCCCTTGGTTGAAAAATAACCATAAGTACACTTGGGAATTGCTAAGTTTGCCTGAAACATAGCAAGAGCCCTCATTTTGCCCCTTTAAAATCATCTTCCAATGCAATGGACTCCTTCCAAAGCATGAAATTCCTCTTTTTTAGGTTAGCGGACCCCTTTCGAGGCCTCAAATACTCTTCAAAAGAATATATACCCTTCTTCTGATCGCAATAACCCTTGCCGACTACCTTAACATTCCTCTAATCCCTTTGGACCCCCTCCGAAGCGATATCGCAGTCGAAGGTCTCAAGGCTAATGTTGCTCGTTTTTTGTCCTCCCCGATGGAAGCTCCGCCGATGCCATTTTGCAAATCGGTGTATCGCAATACTATAGGCCACATATATATGCCCCTTCCCCTTTTCACCGATGCGATATCGCAAGTCGGCAATCGGTGGTTGCAAGAGTCATGTTCCCGAAATGCATGTCGCTTCCTTTTGCTCCAATGTGACATTTCCATCGCATCTAGAGAGCATATCGCATCACAAATACTTCCTTGCCGCATGCCTCCATTTATTCATATATTTCGTTGAAACATGGTTTATCATTAAGGCATGTCTCACTGCAAATTCATCGCAAATCATAGCATTTCAGTTATCGCTATCACATCGCTAAAACATCTAAGGCACTGCACCATCCAACGCTCTGCCAAGTCACCCTGCCACATCACCCTGCTGACATCATCTGCCGTACCAGGACCCACCGCTGACATCATGCTCACATCACTTGCCAAAGAAGGGTGCACAAGCGCGAAAAGGCATCATAGGAGGCATGGATTCAAATTCTGAGGTAGTTTTTGATGTGTGATTAGCGCTTAAGCACTAATCGCGCATCGCTACAGGAAATGTGCCAAATTGGGGAATCTTTGGGGAATCTTTTGATTCCTCAGCCGTTTTTGCGCCAAAAATGGCAGAAAAGGCTCGATTTAATGGTTTTAGCATATCAGCATAAAGTGAGAGGCCTGATTCAGGCAGTAAAGAGTATCAGAGCAGAAAGGAGCTGATTTTAATGTCAAAATGTATCAGGAAGCGGCAGAGAGTATCAGTGTTGCGGCAAAGAGTATCAGTGTAAATCTTTCAGCGGCCCGAAGTAGGAAAACATTAAAGAATCCCCCAACAAAGTCAGCAAAACAATAAAGGCCATTTAAAGACACTCAAATCATAGTTATTGCACATCAAACTCACATAATATTAGTGGACCAAAGCTCAAAGCACAGTTATTGCAAGAGCACTGCACCAAGCCACAGAGGACACCACATTAACTCATTTTGATCCAGTTGCCTCTGGCACAACCCAAGGGATATTTACTTGCATTTAATTTCAGCACAAGTTAAGGTTTTAAAGTCTTTTTTCCGCAAACCTGTTAGGTCGGCTGTAGGGGTGATTTTAGGGGTGAATGTTCGCCCTTTGGCGAAATTAAGGGGTTTTAAATTTTTAATGGGAGAATATTTTGTATCATAGTACATTTTTACAAATCACCTCAAATAGCCCACCTTATTTTAAGGGAGAGGGTAAA